>WSFP011415589.1:0-23800 GCA_009831015.1 Picea engelmannii
TTTTTCCCATTCCATGGCTCGGTTTCTTGGGATTTTTCTCTTTCCGTCCCAAGACTTGAGTGAACCCATCTTTCAAATTTTTTTAAGCCATTGGTCGTGGTGGAACATTTAAGGGACAATCTTTGAATAAGTGTCTGTACTCATTAAACTTCCTACAATGGAAGGGTATGTGCTCATAATCAATGGTCTGGACCCATTCCTCATCTTGATATTATAGGGTTAAGGATCCAGGAAAATCCTTGGAGACATTCATATACACACAGATCCAGGCGTACGAGGTGTATCATCACTATCGTGTTGCTTATGAGGATTTCACATATCTTCCTAGGGTATTTCCTATTCCCATGAGGATTTCTTCCAGCCAAATTCCTATGGGAGAGTGTATAGATGGATTTAGACCGACGCAAAAGAGAAATCCTCTTTTTCTGGGCTGAAACGATCTATCCAAAATATGAGATATAACCCTCCAGAGTTGAAAAAATACGGACCATTTTCGAAGATTCGATCCTTGTCCTCAATATTGAAGAAGATAATCATGAAGAATCCCTTCGAACTCAATTGGAGGTAGTAGTTACCCTTAGGGTTCCACCACATTTTTATCCAGTGCATGAGATCTCGTTCAAAATTTCATAGCCCAAATTTTTTTCCTATTAAGGCGTGTTACTTCATAAATTGGGTGTTGTCTCCCACCCTTGTTGAGTTGAACACATACCTTGGAGCATTAGTAGCCTATGGGATACATTTCCCCAGTTCCCATATTCGAGTCACTTTTGGATGAGAGGTATGTTCTTCCACCTCCATGGATTTGTTGAATCATTGTTCATCCTGCAAGATCTGTTCCCTAAGTTGAGGCGACGACTTGAAGGATGGTCGCTTGCTTCCGGATCCTGGTGCCTCATTCGATACCACATTGTTGTATGAGGGTTTTTCACCCCCCCACCCTGCGAATCCATATGGGTCTTTCAAACCCCCATCCCCCTTAGTCACATCTGTTTGCTCTTGAAAATCACTCCAGGAGGCCGTATAAACTAAAGTTATGAAAACATCCAAACCCTAAGGCTCTCCGATCGCTCCTCTTCCGTGTTTCCATTCTTCCACTACTATTAACTCTTTGTCCTATCCACTATTTTTTCTTGGCTCATTTTGCTACTATTTTCTTAACATTCCTTAATTTTTTGGAAAATTGGAACATTGAAGTCTTGCTGAAAGTGAGATTAAAGTTTTCACAATTTTGAATCACTATCTCTTTGAATTCTTCTTTCTCTATCCACATGTTGTTAAACTTGAAGGGGGTTGGAGGTTTTTGGGAATTTGTTTCAATTTGAAAAAGGATAGGGAGATGTTTTGAGGACCGTCCATTTCCTACCCAAGAATTCAACCTTTCCAATTCCTCTGTATTTTTTTTGTGTTGTTAGAAACCTATCTAGTCTCTTAGATATTCCCTCCTTTCCAATCCACAAATTTGCCCAGGTAGGAGTCAGTTGAACATGATCTATATCGATCAAATGCAAATCCTCAAAAACACATGAGAACAAATCTATTAAGGGTTTTGTTGAGATGATTCTCCCCGTAACTCTCCTACCTTCATATTCAAATTTATATCCTCTCTTATTATGACATTGTTCGCTTTAATACTCTCTAGCTCTCGAAATGATTCCTAGAAGGATTTTCTTTCACCTTATGGACCAATTAAATTGTCTATGTTATAAATTTTCCCCAACCCTTTTTCTCTACATTCCAAGAAGATACTTTCATTAACAAAGAAAGTGGACAAGGACCAAATACTACAATTCAATCTTATCACTAACTTTCAAGGCCAACCTACTTCATCTATTGAACAAAAGGACTAGTCTTGTGGAACAAAAAACAAGATTTATACAACTTTTCTTCCTTCACATATTGTTTCCTAGATTAATATAATGTTGAAATTATACTTGTTGCATAGTATTTCAAGTGCTAAATTTTTACGGGCACCCCTACCCACCTTACATTTAGGGAAATAATTATCAATGGTTCACCCTAGCCAAGTCCATCCTTACTCTAAGGGCCCCTTTGATGGTTAATTGTTTTCCTTCTTTCACCTCCTTTACAAAAATATTCTTTGCAATTAAAATAAATGTTTTTCCCCCCATTTCAAGGGCCTAGACAATATCTAAGGATAAACCTTTTTTGACCTTGCTTCCATCCTCCATGGATACTTCCTTTTGAGATCTCAAACAATACCTTGTATTGGGTTTATGGGATTCCACCCCATCACTAGTTGTGGACATGTTAAGGGAGCCTCCATTGGGGGATATAGATCCTAGGGTATGATTTTGGGATCACTTCAAAAGGGCTTGGCATAAAATTTGAGGAAAATCCTTATCCGAACATATAGGATTGTTGAAACCCTTCCCTTCGGATGTGGATCTATCCCAATTTTCCTTTGCATGATCTAGTTATTCCATTATATTTGTATACCTAGGATTAGAAAAATGTTTCAACATACCTTGGATAGGAGCTTCCCTCAAAATTATTTCCACTAGAGAATCTTTTGGAGGCTTTGATTACACGACCTGAACCAATGACCTCGAATGCTTAGATTTTATTTTTATTTATTATTTATTTTTATCTTTGAATCAAATTGCTCGAAGCCCTTCTCTTCTTTGTACTTCAAATCTTCCTTTCCAATTTTGTATTTGTCTGCCTAGATAATATCCTTCTCTTTTTGATACAATTATTTTGAAGAATTTTGCAAACTATCCCGTTTTTCCTCCACACCCAGTTTTCCTTTTTTTGACCTACAATCCCTCTATACATGACAGATTTCAAGGCAATTCAAGCATTTTAATGAGACTTTATAGTAGTCTAACCTTTGAACATATTATTTCTACCCCCAAACTATGTCTATCTCTTCCAACAAACCCTTCTAGAGGTCGATTTTGACTAGAATTTTAATAATTATTTTGTTAAATTTCACCTCGAAATATTCTTCTAGTTCCATAAAACTTCCCAAACCATTTCTTAATTTCTACAACAATTTTATACTCCAGAGATCCATTGGAAACCTTGGTAACATGAGCCAAATAGGCTGTATGAAGAAGGGATTGCATCAAGGACCAAAGCATAGGTTATAAAATTCCAACAATAGGATAGATGACCCCCAAAACCACCAATTCTTCATGATAAGCTCCACTTATTCCTTCCTTTGAAGTTCAAAGGAGAGCCAACCCTTCTTTCATCATCAAATGAAAATTCATAATATAACCTAGAACATCCTTCTAGTTATCCTCTAACCAACCCCTCAAGGAAGGAACTGACAATTGTTTACCCATGAGCCTCACATAAGTGTTTTCTCCATCAAACATTGGATGGATTTCATGCCTAAATCTTCACCCAAGACAAGCCTCACTTTGTCTATTTTGGCCCTTATGCATTTTTTTCTACCTTTCCTCCCCCCCAGACTTCAACACCATTTTCCTCTGACATTGACCAGGTTAAACCCTCTCTATTCTACTTCTAAAAAGTCTCCTAAACCCTTCTCCCCATCTATCTCGAGAGGATTCCTCAATACTCCTTCTGGATCTTGTTCTTTAAAGACCTCCACTCCTTCTGCACCGACAAGAGCTCCCCTTGATGCGTCTCCAAAAATTGAAGGAAAATGGCATTCAAAACAATTTCTGGAAGAAACAATGGATTTACTTCGACCCTCCTAAGTCCCGACACCTCCTAGCTTGAATTCATTATCTAGAAATTTATGAGACTATTCCATTCTTAGATGTTATTCTTCATGAACATTTTTCACATCCAACTCGAGATGGGTTAAGTAGCACTTTAAAAGTTAATTCCATACAACTGGATCTTTAAGACCTTACTAACATTTTCAACGATACAAAATATAACCTACAAGATGACCTATATTTGTAATGCAACTAGATCTTGCCATTACATTATACCAAAATTGAAAAGCCAATTCTAATGCCTTCAAAATATGCATCTAATAAAAATTATATTAAGAATTTGTTTGATTATATTAGAAAATATAAAGAATAATTCTATTTATAAATAATAGGAATTTCTATAACTAAATAGAAAAAGAAGTGACACTTCCTTTTCCTCAATGAAATTCTATCAAGCACAAGTAGGTTCTTCAAATGTATGACTATGAAACTAACATATGGTAACAACAATGCATTCATGCAACACAATGCACAAAACGTCAAATGAAATGAGTGATTACAAAAGTTGTTATTTCTTTTTTTTCTTTTTATTTGGTCTTCAAATTCATTAGTCAACTTATAACACTTACTTTTATTTAAAGGATCTAGGAAAAACATATATGTACATTATTGCATCATATAACCTTTCACCGACCAAGTTCAAGTTCATTGGAAATCTGTTGTTTTATATGAGATATCTTATAAATTCTTCAACAATAACAACTATGGATTCTCCTATAATGGCATTCTTATCATCGTGTTTTTGTTGTAATGATTATCATTGAAGGACAGGGCTACTCCAACCATAACACCAATTATTAAAGCATTCTTTTACATAAACCATAAAAGATAATCTTAAGTTTATATGCACACCAACTGAAAGTGTCTTCCGAAGATTTACTTGATTGTAATGAAGTAGTACTAAATTAATCTTTTTCACCTAGACCCTCAACATGATAATATTGACTTGTTCTCGAAGGGACAATGAAACTATTTTAAATCTTTTCTTTTCACCCCAACACTTCTGAAAAATCATACTTAATGGAAATCAACTACTATGAAAGTGTGAACTAGCATATAAAAACATTTCAATTGTAGATTTGTTCATTAATTCTTCAAAGGAAACCTCAAAACAAAGAATTGACTTGTAATGCTATAAAACAAAAGTGTGTTATGAATATTTACTTGAATGTAATAAAGTAGTGTAGAATTCTCATATTTTTCACTTATAATAGGATAATAACGACTTGTGCTTGCATCTAGTATGACAATTCTCCTTTCCACATTCCAAGATGGAAAAAAGTGGCTTTTTTTTTTGGAGCTATAGGACTCTTAATGATGAATCGGGAACTTAACATGACTTGTGCTTGCATATAGTATGGCAATTCTCCTTTCCACATCCCAAGATGGAAAAAAGTGGCTTTTTTTTTTGGAGTTATAGGACTCTTAATGATGAATCGGGAACTTAACATCCTTTGATGTCCTATTACCTAAAGTAGAGCAAGATATGCTTACAAAATCCATGTTTCCCCTCTCAAGTGAAAAAACAAAAAGAATCCAAATACCAAGGATAGAAAACTAAACCAACAATATAACGTTCAAAGAAGATCCACAAAGTTATCCATGGGGAAAATTTCCTAAGACCATTTTCTTCAATATGGGGAAGAACCTCAAGGACTTGGTCACATGCGATGCTCTAGCAGTAGTGAAATATGATAGAAACCCTGTTGATATGGCTGATGAAATTTATAATTTAAGCATGCCTTGCAAATATTTTCCTTTTTTGAGGAAGAAATAGTTAGATCCTTGCATATATTATGAACTTTACAACAGAACAAGTGTACTTATGCACGGATAAAAATTGAAATGAAAGTAATCCTTTGAAGTGAAATTGGGACATTGATAAATAAATTCCTAGAGAATCAATGTTGTTTTCATTTATGTTGTCTTCAAAGCAAGACAAAATAAGGTGCAGGAACATCTACTACTTGTCATTAATTCATAATAGTTTCAAAACCACTGCAAAATGAGAGATTGACTTACAATGCAACTTTCCTGAAGGATCTCACTGGAAACATTAAGAGGAAATTTATTTGAATCGACAACACCCTTGACAAAGCCCAAATAGCTTGGAAACTACAGAAGCACAACACACATAGTTAAATGAGAGTATAGTATCATGATATTGATTTTAGATCTTAACGAAATGAAATTGCCATATATAAAATTTTAATTCTGATGACATAAATCTAACAAATTTTAAAAATAACATTGTGAAATTTTATGACACCTTAGGTTGTATACCTTAACAAGCAGAACAAACAAACTGATGATGCCAATTTTTGAAGAAAAATATGAAAGACTGAATTTCTTTAAACATGCAAAGAGAGGAACTCCAATTAGAAATTTAATTTAGAGCTTTTAGGTCCATAATCTATGGGAAAACAAACAACGATATCCTAATTATATGCAAGGGATTTACATGAGTTGAAGCTAACCTTATTTGTAGGTGTCCCTATAGGTTTTTTCACATTTATACAATAAAAAAAAACTTAAAACCTCAAGAAAAGTGATATGTTTAAAAGACTATTTTTTTATCCTTTACACAATCTTTGCATGGATGAATATTGGCTACAATAAGAATCATGCATCACTTATATTATCAATAGAATTCCTCATTAGTAGTTCTATTGAGAAATGTCTAAGAATGACTACATGTTATCTTGTTTATAAGGCTATGAACTGACTTAAACTTTTACAAACAATTACATTCCTTTAGCAGGTGAGTTTTTACTATTAGGCATAGTTAGTCCAACAACTTAAGTATGCCTTGAGTTGGTCCCAAAAGTATGGTTATAATCCATTAGCAATGAGCTGTCTAAAATAGATTTGTATCAATGAAAACATTATTTTTCAAGTATTAACAAGGGCACAACCTTGTGTATAAAAGTACAAGTTTTTTAAAAATGTCCAAGGCTGAGTAAAAATTCCCAACAAGAAGAACATGTTCAAACTCTCCCAAGTATAGCATGCTAAAGCATATTATGCACGTTTATAAACGAGGCTACAACCACTTGCCTATGTGTAGTTCTGATTTATCATAATATATTTGGGTGATAATTGGTAGCCTTGGTTTGTACCTAACCATGAAGAAGGTTATTAAGGGTTTCAACACCTCATGTCCATAAGGGTTTTATTCCATAATATGAGTGAAGCCATTACGACGCCAAAATACCTACTCTATTCTAATTCATCACCAAAAGGTTAACACAATGTATTTTTATACACATATTTATGACAAGAGATCAAGGACAACAAATTAAAGAAAAAAGTAAATATGATGCAATCATGCTATTCAAACATAAATAACCATACCTATCTCACACATAAATAATATTAGGTGCCATCCTTCTCATAACACTATTTATACCACTTAAGTTATTACACAAGAAATTGTGCCTGACTTAATTTAATAGCTTATTGGGCAACATTTTTGTTTTTCTTGTTTTCAACTTTTCGTACAATTTGTAGGGAAAGTTGTGAATACTCATTTTGCACAAAGTTGGCATCATCCGTAATAAGCTTTGTAAGTAACATACATGAAATCCTTATAACTAATTTCATTGTAAGATAATGAAAACCCTCAAAACAAAACAACATTAAGTTTGAATGATCACTAGATATAACGTTTCCTCAACATGACGAGGGTATTACATATGGTTAAAAAATGTGATGCATTCCTTAGAAAGATTACCAACAAAAGGTATTTGATTAACAACATGTACCAAGTTAATGCTATCTGAAACATGTTTGTTGCTTAACAAACATATTATCATTAAATCCCATCCACCAATAATGGCAATTGCAAATCGAGTATAGAAAATAAAAGATTTTAGTTGAAATTATTTTGCATTTCAAAATGTACTTTGAATTGGAAAAATTGGTACCAAACCGACATGGTTAGTTGAAAATTAAAACTATGTATAAATGATCAAATAAGAAAGAAATAATGTCCATGGACAAGGTACATGGCCACAATATAGAAAAGGAATAAATTTACTATGATTATATCTGCATGAATTGACATAAATTTGTAGAAACAATTACATTCCTTTACCAAGTGAGTTTTTAGTGTTAGGCATAGTTAGTCCAACAACTTAAGTGTGCCTTAAGTTGGTTACAAAAACATGGTTACAATCCACTAAGAAATCAACTTTCTATAAGAGATTTGTTTCATGGATAAAAACAATATTTTTCAAATATTACCAAGGGCACAACCTTGTGTATAAAATAAAACACATTTCAAAGTTGTTTAATTTCATAACGGATGTTGGTGAATTGTAGACAAAAGGCTCAATAAAAATTACCAGCATGAAGAACATATTCAAATTCTTCCAAGTATAGTGTATTAAATCATCCTATGCTTGTTTATAGATGAGGCTACAACCACTTGTTTAAGTGCAATTTTGATTTATCACATCAAATTTGGTTCATAACTGGAAGCCATGGTTTGTACCTAACTGGGAATAAGGTTGTTAAGGGTTCCAATGCATGATGGGAGCCAAATCATTAGGAGACCACAAGACTCATTCTATTCTAATTCATCACCAAAATGTCAAGAAGGCATAGTTGTGTTCACATAGTTATGCCAAGAGGCCAAGGAAAACACATTTAAAAAACAAGTAAATATGAGGTCATCAGGCTATTCTAATGTAAAAATGCATAACCGTCTCGCATAGAAACAATATCAAATTCCATCCTTCTCACAACACTCTTTGTACCACTCAATTTATTCCACAACCAATTCTTCTTGACTTAATTTAATAGTTTGTTGGGCAACCTTTATGGTTTTCTTGTTTTCAACTTTTCGTACAACTTATGGGTAAGTTTTGAATAATCATTTTGCACAAAGTTGGCACCACCCATTCAAGAAGTAGGAATTGGATTTCTAATTAACACATGAAAAATACCTATAACATCTTTCACTATAAGATAACGACAACCCTTGAAATAAAATGATATTAAGTGGACTAAAGATGAACACTTGAATCATCCATACAACCAAAAAACTAGAAACAACACATAAGGTAGAGTCTTGGTAGACAACACTCTTGAAACAACCAAATTTAATGACTGCAAAAAGCACAAAAATGTATAAGTAAGACACTAACTAATACACTGTGTATTCAACCATATTCAACATTCTATTAATAATATTAAAAACAGAAATGCCAAAATACATATTTGAGCTTCTCCTTGTTTTGAGAATAATTTATTCTCTACCAAACAAGACCAACCATGCGAAGATGGAAGCTCATCTAACCCCCCCCGCTCACATCACTCTCAATTCCCCATACCCAATCTATATACTAGTAAGAATTGAAATAAACATAATATCATAAAACATAGAACATGGCATAAAATGTATTAAAACATTGTAAACAAAATTATATTAATAAAATTAATTGTTATAGTATCATAGGTCACAACTAAATTATTGTTTTGTTGTTTATAATATTGCCTCCTATGTTTCTTATTTAAAAAAAAATTCTTAAGTGGGAACATATAATCAATGTATTCATCTTGTGGATGTTGTTCTTCTTTTGATTCATGCTACCTACTAGAACACAATACATGTCTCATGCCATGTCCAGGCTAAGTGGAACAAGATCGACTAGAAAAGAAATAGGTAAACACAATATTGTTAGTGGAGTATCAACATATAACTTGTAATTAATTTAATGATGAAACACTTGTTTAATAGTTTGATATAAATATAATTACCATGACCATTACTTAGTGGACAAATAAACACCATGTTTTGGGTAATGTCTCCTTGTTGCCTTCCAACACCATCCTTATCAATAGGTTTTCCCCCTGAAACAATATAAACTTATATAAGTATACCAAAACCAAACTAAATAATGAACACCATCATACATCCATTTGTACCTTCATAATACCATCACAAGGTTGATATCCGTTGTCAGCCTCACTACTATTGGTGTTTTCCTACATTAAAAACATGAATATATTAATTTTTAAGCAAGAATCAACCATGAATGGGTTTACAATTAATCAACATTCATAATCAATACTAATTATTTACCTCAAAATTCACAATCCATACACAACATTCACCATGGGAGCTTGTAATTCCCCCCTACCTTGCCTATGTTCAACCATGAATTTAAATCCAAACTTGAATATGATCTTGAGTTCTTCTTTAGTGGGTGTGGTTTTGTACATATTACCATGCATGCCACAACATGACAAGTTTTAATTATTAATTACAGTTAAATAAAAGTTGGAACATCTTAGTAATGAAATGGTTTACTTATTCGATGCTTACAAATATAGCCATTACTTTAAGGTAACCACTTTGGCCAAGTTTTTGTTGCTTTCTCATGGCTGGCCTTTGAGGTATCTTTTAGCATACCAATTAAGGTAACCACTTTGGCCAAGTTTTTGTTGCTCTCTCATTGCTGGCCTTTGAGGTATCTTTTAGCCTACCAAGAGTTTCAAGGTCATATATTGCAATTTTTATGAAAAACTGAAAAAGTCAATAGCTCCAATTAAATATATTATATACCTTTCTCCCTCTCATAACTTCTTGCCTTATTTTTTCATTTTCTTCTCCTTTGTGTCCTTCACTAGTGCCTTCTACTCCCTCTCAAAAACTACTGCAAATGCTTGTACCTGGTTTTTTTTTCTCAAGTTTACCTTGTATGCGTCCCTCATGATTTTCAAACAGTTACCCACCAACAAGGCTACTTTAATTTGGTTGAATATATCATAAAAAGGACGAACATGTGGTCTATAAGTTTCTTCTCCAAATGATAAAGTTTGTTGTTATAGATTGTATGAATTGTGGGCCCAGAAACATCTAATGCCTTGTCATTTAGGCACCTCCAAAATTTATTATTCTCCGCCAATCTAGTAATATATTGTCATTACTAGAAAATAAACATTAAAAACTACATTTATACCACATTATGGGAAATAAAGACATTTAATTAATTATTAGGGAGTTCTGGCTACTTGTATGGGACAACGTACCATCCACCAGAAGCTCAATTGATAGTATCCCAATGCTACTAAGATGTGTCAATCTAGAAAATATTTTATACATATTAGGAGTGGGGACATTGGGGCAATCCTAGACAATATGTGTATGGTTTGGAATGCTATGGGTAGGGGTTTCATGTGCCCCATCAAAAGAAGGGGGAGGAGATGCATGCAAAGGAGAGGTGGAGGGTGGAGTTGAGGTAAGGTTGAACATGAAACAAAGAGGCAAACAATTGAGTGGGTATGTGAGTGGTGGCGGGATGCAATTGTGGTGGTGTGTGGCCACTGCTAGCTCCAATCTCATGAGTAGGATCTTGCAATCTCAAATAATCCTACAAAAAAAACCATTTTTGTTCTCTATAAGAGTAAATCAAATATAAACATGTATACAACAAATCAATTTAAAACTTGCATACACGATACAGTTTGAGTATATCCATTAAAGCGTTGAACTTATGCATAGCCTAATACAAGTCAAAATCAAACAATGCAACCAATTCATTGTTGGATTTTCTAATAGTCCTTCTAATTGTGGCAATTGAGTCCTCCTCATCGAACAAGTAATATTCACCACCCACATTAGAATCAGGGGTGCAATCCTTCAAACAAGAAACACTTAAAGTTGATTATAACATTAATAAATATACTTTTATTAATATAATTAAATAAATTTAAGGCATTACTTCTACTAGTGGCAGGGGTGCCTTTCCACGATCACCCTACTATGATATTAAAAGGAATGTTAATTAGAATGAAATAAGCATGAAATAGTAAAATTGTTTAAGATAATAAAAGAAAAATATTAATTAATTATAAAAGCAGTAAAATTAAGTACCCCATGATAGAAGTGCTTGCTTCTATTCAATTTAAAGAATATTTTATCAAAAATTCATCCCCTACATGTTTTGTTTTTATTGCACATACCACTACTCAATTTATATCTTTCCCCTCAAACATGTAATTGAGTAGATTTTTTGTTGTCCTGGATCATGTATTATTTATAAATCTTGCAATATTTCCTGAAGCTTTTGACCTTCCATTCATATATATAGTCACTCCTTTGTTTTTAATGTTGTCTTTTAGTTGTATATAATTTGCAAAAACCGTATATCTTCGCATACTTCACATATATTGGGCTAACATAAACCACACTCCACAATTATAACATGGCCCAACATACTCCATCAATTCAATTACTCCACCATATTTGACCTTTATGCCTTCCATGGAAAATAGTCCGAGACCATGTATAAAGGATGGAGCAATGTGATAAGTTCTCTCATTGAGAAAAAAATCAGTGTCCAACTTAGGAAGTTGTTCAAGTTCCCACTTTTTCACTAGATGCTTGTAGCTTGAGGGAAACTAGAGCTCATCTTTTTCCTTATAGTCATAAGAACATGTCCCTCATCTAGCACGAAAAAATTCTAGACATCTTCAATATTTTCTTCTAACCTTTTGACCTCTAGTTAAGCTCACCTTGTTACATGTAGTTGATGTCTCACTTTCCCATATTCCTCTTGAAATACCATCTCTCTTTGATAATATATTTTATATATACCTTTAATTGGTACATGTAATCCGTCCATTTAGAATATAGATTAAATGATGTAATGATAGCCATCATGAAAATATTTCAAATTCAAATAATTACGAACAAAAAGCAAAGGCACAACCCTAGGATATGCTAAGTCCTTGGAATCCCATATGTCATTCCTTGAAATTTTGGGGGTGCTTCCACATGTTTTGTGAGTACAATTCCCAGGTCTCACATCCCCTTGTCCCATAAACTTGGTGGAAATTGTGTTTTTTGTGTGTAAAAAAATGTTGGCGAATCTGCTTAGATATTTCTTTTGACCATAGATGATAAATGATATGAAGTGATCATTAAGAGATTTTCGGCTTGTTGGATTTCAAAATGAGCAATCAAAAAGAGAAGTGATATTGTTGTCAATGACATGTTACATGTCATCTTGCGTGGTTACGATGGAGGCTATCAATTCCCATAAAGATGTAATTAGAAATAAGAGGAGAAAATAAAAATAGAATGCCTATGAAATAAATCTAAAAATAGATCAAGCTACAATGAGAATTAAAATATAACTCGAATTATAAATAAAAGGAGAAAATAAAACTAGGTAAACACCTTTATAAACCTATAATTATTAATTGTTGCTATCTTTGTGGGGATTAATAAATCTAAGTTTGAGATGGATCTAAACACACCTTAACCAAGTTTTTATCCTCTTAGGGCTTGATTGATATGGAATTTAGATTGATCTAGATCCTAGTACTAGTTAACCCAATTGACCGAGAGGGAGAACCAAAATGTATGCAAAATCTCAAACCCTACATCACATTGCTACAATGGAAACTAAATTGCAATTGCAATAGTAAATAAGAGAATAAAATAAAAAATATGTTAGATTGATTTGTTTTTATTTTAATTAAAAAAATGGTTGTAAGATTGTATTAAAGTAGCATTGAGGTCGAACTTCCCAATAAGATAATACAAAATAGAAGAAGGTCTAGTGCCAAAATATCTAAACAAGATCCCAAACTACCAACACTATTGTCTATTCTAGCGGTTGGAACAAAGTTTCCCATTCTACCCCTATCTATTCAGAAAGTATATAGCCATATGTACTATCCTAGCAAAATTACTACTTTCTAAAACATAACATAATTTAAAACCTAGTGAAAATTAGGCCCACTACGAGCTTCCCAATTCTTTCAAGACTTAGTTCACTGAATGACAAAGGATTGTTTCATTGCTTGGGCTAATGGTTGTTGCACATTAGCATCCTCATTTTCCATCAAAATTTCTTCTCCAAATGAATCCATTGAAAGGGAAGGATTGACCACTAACTAATTACCCTCATTGCCATTCTCTTTCTTGGTCTCCAGCTTTTCAATCCTAGCCTGCAAGAGGTCTATTTTGTTTGCTACCTATTCAATCCTTTGATTCACGTTGTTTTCTGAATTAGTACCCATCTACCTTTTTTGGCTTTGAATTGCATCTAGATGGAAGTTAGGACCCCTTATTTTACTTTGCATTTCTTGGACTTCCAATGGATTCCTTCTCTCCCATTCCTTCCTCCAACCTTCCCACTTTCTAGTGTACAAAGAAAATCACTCCCAAGATTCTTCTATATGTCTCTCGCACCTTTGGATGCTTCTTTGGATCTTCGAGTTCTCACATATTGCACAATGACTAGTATGCCCATGCCAATTTTACATTTATCCTCTACACCCAAGATAATGAACAACTTAAGATTCCACCCAATATCCCTTGCAACTTGTTCAACAACACAAGTATTCAAACAAAGGATGAACACCTTCAGTAATCACTCACACAACTAGATCAAATACCAACACACCGATGTTTTTACATGGTAAAACCTCTGCGGGAAAAAATTCACAGCCCCATCCAACAAGGCCACTTGAGGAAATTTATTAATGCAAAATAAAATATATTACATAGTGTTTCTCACAATTAATCATTGACAAATGGCCCTCCATTCTCTTTAAATAGAGATCATGGACCAATCGGGTGTTAAGCCACATATCAATGTAGCCGTTAAGATCAAGGAGAATATGAACTATCAAATCACTCTATGTTGGGAGCATATCTTGACTGTCAGATTACAAATACACACTAATGCATACTAAAAAAATACACTTTAACCTAATGACACATTAGACTAGGTTGATAATAACTAACTCTCAAGTGTCTAAATATCCTAACATCCCCCCTTAAGAACAACTTGGGATAGGATTGAAGGATTTACAAAGGTGACACAATAGGAGAAGGAAGGAGGCATTAGAGCCTATCCCCCCTTAATGTAAACTTCTTGAACTCCTAACATAGATCAAAGTTTGAAAAACTTTGCTTCTATAAGAGACTTTGTGAAAATGTCTGCAACTTGATATTCTGTAGGGCAGAAGAGCATTTCAATGACTCAATCATGAATGAGATTTATGATGAAGTACATGTGTAGATCAATGCGTTTGTTGTGATGATGTTGAACTGGATCTTTGACAAGCTTGATGGCACCCTGATTGTTGCACTAGAGGGTGGTCAGATGCTGCTGCTGGAATCCAAACTTCGAAAGGATCTGTCGAAGCCACAAGCCTTCTTGAATTGCATTAACTTCTGCTCGATACTCTAATTCTATTGAAGAAAGAGAAATAACCCATTGTTTGTTACAATCCCAAGTGAAAAGTCTAGAACCAAGGATGAAAACATAAACTCCACTCGAATTTCAATCATCAAGGTTGTTGGTCCAATCTGAATTAGTGAGACCAACCAACAAAGGAGTCCCCCATGAACTATAATGCATCCCAAACTGAACTGTACCTTGGACATTCCGAAGTATCCTTTTATATTCTCTCCAGTGGATTTCATGGCGTGTTTACATATTTCGGGAAACAAGACCAACATGAAAGTAAATATTAGGACGAGTATGAGTCAAATATAAGAGGCTACCAACTAACTGACTATACAAAGTGGCATCAAATTTGGGAGTAGTACAAGTGGCATCAACTTCAGGAGTAGTACAAGTGGAAACAAGTTTGACTCCAGATTATAAGGGAGAAGGGTATGGTTTAGAATCGTCCATGTGAAAGCGGTGAAGAAGGTCACAAGCATACTTTGATTGGGAAAGAAAATTCCTTCCTTGGTTTGCAAAACTTGGAGGCCAAGGAAATAATTCAAGTGGCTTAAGTTTGTCATTTCAATTTTATTTTTAAGGCTGGTTTTAACATGGGTTAAAATTTTAGGGTCACTACTAGTGAGGATATGGTCAACAACATAAAGAAAAAGTATTATGAGATGGATTTCTCCTTTCTTGGTATAGACATTAGGGTCAAAATGACATCTAGAAAAGTCGATGTCAAGAAGAAAGTTGTCCATATTTCGCATACCAAGCTCGAGGAGCTTTCTTAAGACCATAAAGAGATTTCTTAAGGCGACAACCAAGGATGGAGTCATTATGGACATAGCCAGGAAGTTGTTCTGTGTAGATTTCTTCTTGCAAATCCCCATGCACGAAGGTGAATTTAACATCCATATGATGGACCTCCCATTTACGTGAGGCAATAACGCCTAGAAAAAGATGAATGTAATTCATTTTGGTTAAAAGGGAGAATGTTTCATTATAGTTCGTGCCTTCAACTTGAGAGAATCCTTTGGAAACTAGTTGAGCCTTATGTATTTCAACACTTCCGTCTGATGCATACTTAGTTTTATACACCCATTTAAATCTGAAAAGTTTTCTTTCTTTCGGAAGAGGTACAATATCCCAAGTATCATTTGCCATTAAAGAGTGATACTCTTCATTCATTGTTGTGTCACAATATAGATGATTTGAAGCTTTTAAAAATATTTTTGGATCACGAGTCTCTGAAACTTGAGTCAAAAGAGAAGAGACTCACGAGAACTGTGAACGTGTCCGGCATTGATCTGTAGGATGACTGAAAAGATAGCTAGTTGCTTCTCGTGTTGAATAGACCCATTTGGGAAGTGGTGGTGTTGGTGCAGGTTCATGTTCAATGGACTCATATAGAGGAAGGTGAGTAGGCGAAGGTGGATTTTCATTCTCATTGTCATAATCATTTGAAGAAGAAACTAGAATAGGAACAAAAGACGACACAAACACCAAATATGGATTGTAGTCCAAAGATGGTACAAACACCGAATTATGCTCGCATACCAAGAATTTTTTTATCAAATTTGAATCTCTTCTAATAATAATTTCATTGGAATGAGGTTGAAGAAGTATGTAACCTTTGACATCTTCAGAATATCCACCAAAAATACACTTCTTACTTTTAGGCTATAAAGATTTCATTTTCTCATAAGGAATCTGATCCCATGTTATACTACCAAATACATGAAAGTGGCTTACATCTGGCTTAATGTTAGTCCATTCTTCTTCTGATGTTATATTTTTTAAAGCCTTTGTGGGAGTGCGATTTACTATGTAATTTTCACAATTGATGGCTTCCAGCCAATAATTAAGACTTAATCCCTTAGATTGGATCATAAAATTAGCCATTTCTTTTAATGTGTGATTCTTTCTCTCAGCAACATCATTTTGCTGTGGTGCATATGGAACAATGTGTTACATTTGAATTCCTTGTACAATGCAGTAACTTGTAAATTTATTATTCACATATTCACCTTCATTATCTATTCTTAGCCTTTAAAGTTGATGTCGAAATTGTTTTTTTATAAGGGCCTTGTAGGCCAAAATCTTGTTAAAAACTTTGCTCTTAAGTTTTAAGAAGTAAACCCAAGTGCATCTAGAGAAGTCATCAAATCAAGTTAAGAAATACTTGCACCCAAAGAAAGAAGGAGAAGAAATCAGACCACACAAATCACTGTGAATAGGATGAGGCATGCCAAGAGGCACGTTTATCAAAATTGTCCCGATGATGTTTGCCGAGAACACAACTGACACAAACACCATCTCTATAATAAAAAAAAGGAAGACGAGTCACCATGCATTGATTTAATAATTGCTGCAACGAGCGATAGTTACATGACAAAACCGCTCATGCCAAAGTGAGTGAAATCTGGTCATGCCAAAGTGAGTGAAATCTGCTCATGGTGAGGTGAAAACTCTATGGTTTTACCTTCACCTGAATGAATGATTTGATACACTGATAGAAGGTTGTAGGATAGACTTGGAACACATAATACATCATTGAAATGACCATTAGCTACCTGAACTGTTCCAGACCCTACAACACTAAGAGATCTATCATCACCAACAAATATTTTTTTGGTGTTACATTCATTTAGATCAGAAAATATGCATTTATCCTTAGCCATTTGATAAGATGCTCCAGAATCAATAAACCACTCACCATAAGAAGAAGTAGAATTTGCATTGAAGGAGAAACCATAAGTAAAAAGTGCATGTTTAGAAGGAGAAGAAGAATCAATATTGATGTTGTGCTTATTCATCGTTGCTTCTAAGGCTTCATCTTTTTAAAATATTTAGACTCCACATGACCATCTTTCCCACAAAAATTGCAATTTTTATCAATATTCTTACTTTTGGATTTTGCTCTTTTGTCACCATTAGGAGTATAAGTTGGGTGGGAGGGTTTGAGACCATTGTTTTGCTTGTTGTTGTGGCAAGGATGTTGCTTCTTGGGATTTTTGGATTTATCTTTATGCCGGGCCACTAAGGCTTTGTTGGATGTACTGGTAGTGTTGATCAATCCAAGTTGCACAAGCTTATCTTGCTCTTGAAACAAATCATCACAAAATGACTCAAGAGTGGGATCTTGGTAAGCACTCCCTAGAGCTTCTTTGGTGGCATAAAAGGTAGATATAAACACATAATATGCACTACCAAGTTTGAAAACAATAATATAGATGCATCAATCTTCCTTCAGATCTATTTTGCAGTCTATACATAAAAGTCTAAGTGTTTTGAACTTATATAAATAATCTTCAATGCAAGGAAAATCGTTGGGACTTAAATCCATTAACTGATTTTCTATTTGGTGGGATCGAATAATACTGTGTTTACCAAACACTACTTCAAGCTTTCCCCAAGCTTTATTTGGGCCATCAATTCCTTGAAGGTGAAACCTTAAATCATGAGAGATGGACATTCTGATTAGTCTACGTGCTTCGTCATTCTTATTATCCCATTTGTCCCCATTTTTCTTTCTTTTCGGGCATCATTGGGGGATTGTTCTTTTCCCAAGGTAATCTGGTACAAACCTTTACTTCTTAGTACATCTTCTATGTGAGATTTCCATCAAAAGTAGTTGGTACTGGTAAACAAAATATCATTGGGAGAAGCCATATTAAATATGTAGAGAATTTGAATTTAAAATCTGAAAATGATGGTTTGGATGGAATGCTCTCGAAAAAATAGGTTGTTTCAAAAAAACGACACAAAATGGACTTTGGGTGTGAAAGTTATGCCATTTTGAAAAAAAACATAAACGGTAACTAAAGAGCCACATGCCAAGTAGAAGTTGGTCCACATGGTGATGCCCTCCTTCATTAACTTTCTTATAAACTCACTTTTACAAATAAGTTGCTTATGAAGTGACCCATTTTTATAGACTAAGTGTGAATCACTTTTACAATGGAGTTTCTTTGCAAATTAAAGTTGCATGCAAAAAGAGTAACTAAAAAATAAATTAAAGCTACGTATAGTGATTTACTTTTATAAATGAAGTGAAATGCATTTTACAATGGATGCATGGAATTTTTCAAAAAAAAAAAAGGACCTGAACTCAAGACCTCTAACTAAGTAAAGAAACTTTTAACAAAGTGAGCTAGTGCAAAACACATTATAATATTAATAAGAATGATTCGGGGTGTTGTTGTTGTGGAAGACGACCTTGGAGTGCATGCTCAATAAAAAATTATTTTCATGCATTCACACACAAAAAAATTCACTTCTCAACAACAACAAATGTTAGATCTCAGTTAGCTTACCTGAAAAATATAAGTTTTCCCTCTATTTTTTATTTATTGAGATCACACAGAACGCACGACAAATAGCGTACACAAACAAGAAAAATGTTTCCACTCTGTTTCTGATTTGCCAAGATTGCATAGAGTGCATTTCAAAGAGCATATGCATACTAGAAAGAGTAGTAATTCAAGAACAAAAAAAAAGAAAACCGAAATATTAGCTCTGTAAAAATTGAAAAGGGGCGTATTTAGGCTTTATACCTCTCGATCTGACTAATATGGCCGTATCTTGGGCGAATAGAAACATTTTCGAGTGAAATGAAAAATGTTCCTAACTAAAATGAGCACCTTGGATGCAATGAAATAGTCCTCTTAGCCCATAAATGTACGAAAATAACATAAACCAGAGATGCGACAACATGGCTTCAAGATCTCGATCTACAATGCAAATGTGTCTTTAAATGCACTCTGATAGAATGTTCGACAACATATGTATTCCAATGGAGGAAGAACACCTTTAGTAACCACTCACAAAAACAGATCAAATATCGACACACCGATGTTTTTACGTGGTAAAATCCCCGTGGGGAACATCCATGACCCCAACCAATGTGGCCACTTGAGACAATTTATTAATGCAAAAGAAAATATATTACAAAGAGTTTCTCACAATTAATCATCGAAAAATGACCATTCATGCCCTTTAAATAGAGATCATGGACCAATTGGATGTTAAGCCATAGATTAATGTAGTCGTCAATATCGAGGATAATATGAGCCGTCAGAGCACTCTATGTCGGGAACATATTGTGATCGTCGGATTGCAAATGCATAGTAAAGAAACACACTTTAACCTAAGGAAACATTAGACCAAGTTGATCTTAACTAACTCCTAAGTGTCTAAACATCCTAACACAACCTACACACCAAGATCAAGTATATCACTCCGATTGATTTCAACGCTCTATCTCAAGGCACAACTAGGAGATATGAGATATGCTTCACATAGACTTTGAGATAGTTTAGGGTTAATGCCATATGCATGCAACGATCCCATGCTCGTGTGTATTAATTCCTTCGCCTCCGCCATGTTGAATGATGAAAGGATGGAGTTAAGATGCCTTTAAATATTGCTACCCACTTATGTAAACTCATGCCACTAACTTATGATGCTTGTGCCTCCAAACTTTGGTTTATGTGATATTTCATGGTTCATGGGAGATGGTGAATGATAGGATTAGCCTTGTTATTCAAAGATATCCCAATGGAAAACATGCCCCTTCATTTGCAAGATTATTTTACCTAGAATTGAAGCACCTAAATACATGAAATAATTCACTCTATGCGAAGCTTTTTACCAATCTATGAGCTCTGTCGATGATTCGACTTAGTGAGGGTTCATGAGGGGTTGATTTTGAGAACATATGTCGAATTATCATTGTTGAATCCCCAATAACCAATAACTGACAAATTCCTTGCTACTCTAGAAGCATTAACCCTTGCAATAGTGCTAATGCGTCCACTTGATTGCTTATAGTTTCCCTTAACCCCCATGCAAAAGTGATTTATTGATTTCCTCCAATATAAAGGATGACCCTCCTCACACCCGACGCCCCAAGATAGCCTCTTTAGGCACCATTAAAGAAGATAATGGATTTTTGCTTGGATTGAATCTAATTTTGGAGTTCTTCCTCTATCATTCTGGGCTGCCATGATGAGGATTTCTTTGGCCTTCAAAACTTCATGGTTGGCTTGAATGTTCCTCTTGTTAAGATGTATTTTAACCATATTTTCTATTATGCTTGTAAGACAAAAACATTTTGTCCCTAAGATCTTCTTGAACAAATTGTTTTCGTGAGGAGACCCATGGCTTGTATTGCCACTTGCCTTGATCTCCTCTTGACCATATTGTTTTAGTGAAGAGACCCATGGCTTGCATTGCCACTTGCCTAGGAGAAATAAGGGATTGCTAAAAAATAATGGCTTTATTCATGGACAACCATATTTTAGTGAGGAGACCCATGGCTTGCATTGCCATTTACTTAGGAGAAAGAAGGGCTTAGGAGAAATAAGGGATTGCTAGAAAATGGATTTATTCATGGCCAACCATATTTTCCATCTCAAAATTTTTAGGGATTCAAACCATAGCCTCTTTAGAATTGGTTTATTTGAAAATGTGCCACGGTATTTTTTTACCCCATAGATGGAACATCTCATTCTAGTCTTGTGGCATAGAGATCTATCTTCCTGGATTTGCAAAGGCTATGATCTGGAATTCACATTTTAAAATTAAATGAATTGAGATTTATTCATCATTCTTGCATAGTGGACACCATGAAGGCCCCTAAAGTTACCCTTCTTTTTAGATTTTCAGCTGTCAGACTTTTCCCATGACCATAACCCAGCATAATATTTTAACTTTTGGCAAACAATCTCCACCCCACGCAGACTTCAATATCATCAAAATATTATTTTGTTTAGTGATTTGGAGGTTATATACTTGCTTGATTTTATACAGAGCTCCATTAGGACCCCATCATTGACAATATTGGGATGAGTTAGTCAATAGAGTAGCCCCATGAATTTTGCTCAATAATCCATTCTATTGATCATTTAACTGCTCTGGTAATTTCAATATTTTTCCCACTAAGATATGTCCAAAAAAGGTCATTAATTGAAGGATCTCACTAAGATATGTCAATCAATGTGAAAAGATTTTGAGATTGCATCCATTCTCATATCTCAACAAATTGTGGGAACTGGTTAGATGAGGACTTCCCAGGATTCAGTGCTCCCATAACCAAAACTTTGCTCCATTTATAGGCACCCAGGAGAGATTTCCATGGATGAGATGTGCTGCCGCTTTACATAGCTTCCAAATTGAAGAACCTTTCAGCTTCAAGATCAAAAGGCCTAGAATCCTAAGTTGTTTGGCTTGAAGATATTTTTTGTGAATCACCTTTTTCCAGCACTGCAGGATGTCAACCTCCAAAGAATTTTTGCCCCCGTGTTCATTACTTGGAGGTCTTTAATGCCAGTTCCTCCTTGGTCTCATGATGCTCTTATCATGCTCCAATTTATGAGATGAAACTTTTTAGTGTTACTCTTAGCTCCTTGCCACATGAAATTTTGAATTTCTTTCCAATTTGCTGCATGATCCCCACTGGAGCTATCATAGCGGATCCTTGGAACAGAGGATAAATTGAGAGAACAGATTTAACTGATATACGATCCCCACCCTATCAGCTAGGTTTAACCAATGAGCCTCCCGTTGCTGCAATTTCTTAAGAATTTTTGAATGGAGTTCCTCTAATTTGTTGCCTTGGAAAAGGAAAGTGCTATGGACATCCCCAAATACTTGAAATATGTTCACTTGATCACACAGGGAAACCCATAATTTTGGCAATTGAATGAAGTAACTGAGGTGTTTCATTCCATCCGAAAATATTTATTTTCCTTTTGTCTATACATCCGCCTAAGGTGAACTTCATGAATTGATCTGCTATAATAATTGAGGCTCCTCCCAAAATAAGCATGTTGGTAGTAGATTGTGAGTGACTGATTTATTTAGTCCTCCTAAAAATAGAAATTCCTTGCATATTACCATCAACTCTTTCTTGTTCAAGTCTTTCACTGATAGATTCTGCCATTATTATATAGAGTAGGGGAGATAGAGGGGATCCTTTTCAGAGGCCTTTTCTACTTTGAAATAAGGAAGTGGGACCACCATTGACCAAGGGAGTTATCTAAGGGAATCCAATGCATGCTTTAATCCAACAAATAAAGGAATGGGCAAAGCCAATCTTTCCTAAGACTAAAAATAAAAAATAATGACATACCCAATTGAAGGCATTGGCCATATCTATCTTTATGATCATACATTTGTCTTTTTTACTCCCTACTCGAGTGAATTGCTTCTTGCACTAAAAGAATATTATCTATTATTTGATGCTTCTACATGAAGCACACTTTATTCTTTAATATCATATTGGGGATGATATTTTTTCAGTGGATTGACCATTATTTTTGTCAGAATTTTATATGAAGAATTGCATAAGGAGTGTTGGCACAGGGGCAGACCCAAGGTTCAACTCTAACAACGCACCAACAAGCCCTAACTACTAGCCCTTTCGACAACACCTGCGAAGCAGATGCAGTCTCATCCGAAGTAGCTATAGGGGGTTGCAGGACACATGTGTCTACAATTAGAGGAAATGCAGAGTGGATTCACAACAACAACACACAACCACCTAGTTATCCTTTATCTTCCTTAAGCCTACTGTGCAAGTTACATTTTAGATCTAATGCAATATCACCATAGAAACATATCAAATGATAGAGAACACAACATCAATCACACATAACACAAGATATACGTGGTTCACCCTCTCCCTAGGGCTACGTCCACAAAATTATGCTTTATGATATATTAAGATGGAAGCATACAGTTCTTATCTGTGCTCTTAGCTAGCAGATCTTCTCTTCTTCTCTCTCTTTCTCTCTCTTTCTTTCCCCTCCCTACGCACCCAGCTGCAGGGTTGATCTTCGCACCCAACTGAAGATCTTACAATACCAGAAGGCTCTC
>ML862012.1:13646-23799 GCA_009831015.1 Picea engelmannii
CTTTGGTCTGCTTGGTACTAGTTCTTTCATGCTTATACATTATTTCTTCATCTTGGGGGTTGACTTCATAGATCATCCTCTTCTTTAGTATAGTAAATTTCAACTTAGTCCATAGCATCCTTTGGGATTTGATTCTTTGTCTTCCAAAAACTATTACCTGCTTCAAAATGTTTGACTTTGAATTTGAATCCACAACTTCCTGTCCTTTCTCTCAAACTCATTCTTCAAACATTCTTTCTCTTTTGTTAGTGAGGGGGGAGATTTGCTTCTAGGTAAACTGGGGATGTTGTTGTTCCCCCACCAATGTTCAAATCCTACTATAGACATGCTTGCCCCTTGTTGGTTGTCTCACATGTCTTTCTTTATTGCAATAAATTCCCATATTGGGGAAGGTGATTCTTGCACCTTGAAAACATTCTTGTTCTTTTAATTGTTGAGCTGGTGTATCTTTCAATGTTGTTCAACTCCTCAGCTTGAAATGAAATAACAACTAGTGATAGATATTAGTTATTTTGTCTTCCCTTTCAACATAAGTAACACATATTACTTGGATTCACTGTTCAACATACCTCAACTACCATCTACTGTGACAATCCGAGTGTCATTTTTTGGCACGGGTTTGTTTAGACCAGGGTCCTTCTCAAGTTACCAACAAAAGGCACTGTGTAGTCTAGAGTGCTAGAATTTTCATCTTCTCTAAAGAGAAGAAGTCTCACCAAAAGCGTTGTTGAGACAGAGAGATAGGGAAGGGTAGGGAGAAGACTACAAAAGATCCATGGAGGGTTCAGAACTTACTTTAGTCCTTACGCAATCAACATTATCAGATAAGAAACACCTAAATGCAAGAACCAAACCTACTGTTATTGCGAGCATCAGTTAACCATAAGAGCAACAATTGTAACTCATAATCTATACATGAAAACTGAAATGTATAAACAACAACGTAAAGACACATTAGATTTGAAAATTTAACCCTTCTTTATATCATCATTAGAGATCTTTCTTAAATTACAGTCTCATCATTACATGGAAAGTACATTATAGATTCTTGGCTCCAACTCTTAGCCACAGAGTCCTGATCTCCCAGCCAGCAGGTTGTGTTCATTATAGACTCTACTCTTCTTGATCTACCCCAAAAACCTTGGGCAATGCCCACGAACATAAATCTAATAGACACTATTCGACCTAACAATATTAGCTAATGACCAAAATGAATGAGCCAACTCATCACTTGACTGAACCGACCAACAAAATCAAATCCATCTACCACAACAACATACCTTTTACAATTATATTTTATCCTATATGTTGTTGTTTGGCTGGTGTTGCACTGGCTTCTGCAACTATTTTTTGTTGTTATTCCTTCCGGCCTCCGATGAATGTTGTGCGATCAACACTTGCGCAATTTGTTTTTTAAAAACGAAGGGCCCAACAGGCTCCGACCACAACCCTTGACTCGTCCTTGAGTCAAGCACTTGATTCCTCCACATTCTCTAGGAGCAGTTGTTGCTTTCTCTTATCCGAATTTTCCTCCTCTTTGAGATCTTTTGTTTGTGTGGTTTCTTCCTTCACTTCCTCAAACTAAGGGCCCAATTCTAGAATGAGCTCTAATGCTCTATGTTTTACTTCGTGAAAGATTTCAACTTTGTCCTACCATTTCTGGGTAAGGAATGATGCTTCGACCAAGAATTGTTGGGTCATCTCTTTGTTGTACTCTTTTGGCCTTGCTGCAACCAATGAGTTCAATTCAGAGTTAGTTGTTGCGTTGACCTGGTGCATCTGCATATAGGCGGTTTGAATCACCAGTCAAAACTCGTGCAGCTCTTTCTTGGCTATCGACTCTGCTTCGTAGAGGGAATTTAGTTCGTTGTCGACCTGTTGAATTTGGTCGACCTTTTGTTGCTTCTCCATGGGGTCCATTGTGACTGCAACTTCCTCGTTGAGAACTTGGATCTTTGTGCATGCTTCCTCCAAGACTTGATTTCGGCGAGCGATGATACCCATCCAATCGTTGACTTCCTTAAATATTCTGGTGCAGTCCGCGGTCTTTTTGTGTAGTGTCGCTCGGGCATTATTACCTTGCAATATTATCGTATGCATTTGTTCCTGCAGCTGTTGAGGTTGTTCTTCTGCTTCTTGTTGGTCTTGTTGTAACTTTTCTTGTATCTTCTCTATGCATGTCACAATCTGTGTCCATGCCATTTGTATCAGTTTAATTTGTTTCTCTAGTTCTGTTATCTCGCTGGCTTGGTAAGTTGGGCGCAACCTTCCGGATCTCGGGCCAGGCTTCTGCAAGTTTTTCCCAGACCTTTTCCAGTTTTCACTGGGATAGGATCCTGTCACGTTTTTTGTCTATTCTACATTCTTGTTCAACTAACTGTTCTTGTTGGGCGAGCTCGATTGAGCTCGCGGCATCCTGGAGTCTTTTCTCTAGTTGTTCTGTGGAGGCTCTGATTAGCCCAAATAATTGTGATGTTGGCCACTATATCGGGTTTGTAGCTGGGGGAGATGCATCAATAGGTGCTCGCATCTATAGGGGAAGTCTGTTGGTCGTTGAGTGGTCTGAATGGGTTTCTACCTCCTCCTCTATATGTGGCGCTGGTGCGATCCTCAATCTTAGATCTTCGGGAAGGAGTGTCAGTACCTCTTCTCTAGTGATGTAGAGCTACATCAATTCTGCACATTATTGGGGGTTCTGTAGGACTTGCTCCATTTTCACTTGTGTGGTTTCCATATCCTGTGTCATTATTGAATCTGGTTCTTTGAGCACATCTGGTATCTTTGTGTCCTCGTGTACTTCTCCATCATGCATCATGGTTTCTTAGGCCTCCTCACCCTTAGGTGGTGAGGTGATTTTTTGGTCACAGTTAGCTTCTGGCTCTTTTGTGCTTTTGGCAGCTTCATCATGTGCTGATGACTCATGTTGTCACTCCTGGGTGCTTGGGTTCGGAACATCTAGTATCGTGCTTTGCTCTGGGGCTTTGGGGTCAGGGTTTGAAGTTTCTGAGCTGGGCTTGGGGAATTCACTGGTTGTCTGTGGGGTTTGTCACCCCTCTATCTCTAGATGGTCAAACTACATCAACTCTGAAGTTGTGGTCTGATGTGGGGTGGAGGTGAGAAGATTTGGTAGCTGGAGTGGTGGTGGAGGTTGCTCGACAATGGGTGTGGACAAGAATGGTTCATGCTCTAGGTCGTCTTGGATATCAATGATAGGGGTGGCTTTGGTTGTGGTGTGGGTGCAAGCAGTGACAGATGCAAGGGGTTGTGGGTTTAGGGGTTTGTGTGGTAGGACCCCAGTTCACTGCTTCTTTTGTAACGGTTTGGTCCCAAACACTATGCCCAGGATATGGTTAACCTGCGCTCCTGATAGCAAGGCGTTGTTTGGCAGCTTACAGCGGGACGCTCTTTCCTTCTGCACCAAGAATTTTTATTCTTCCTCCTCCTGGGAT
Source organism: Picea engelmannii (assembly GCA_009831015.1). Lineage (NCBI taxonomy): Eukaryota > Viridiplantae > Streptophyta > Pinopsida > Pinales > Pinaceae > Picea > Picea engelmannii. The sequence goes on from ML862012.1 coordinate 17,096, forward strand.
TCAGTCTATACCGGTGCATCTAGCTTCTTCTGTTCAATCCCTAAGCTCAGTCCCTCTCCTACTTCTTTATCTTTCTTCTTGAAAATATCGGCTGGCAGAATATAATGCATGCCTATTTTTCATGGGCTACGTTTAACTCCTGGCCATGACATGACCTCTTTGTCAAAAGCTTCTTCATCCAGGCATCCGTGTGTGAAAACATTCTCGTCTAGCATGCCTCAGCCAAACGAATGTATTGTGTCAGTTTATGCCGAATGCAATATTTCTCGTGTTATTATTAAGAATCTGTTGTGGTATATGTGGCCTCTGTGTTGCGTCGATCATAGCATTATACCATTTGGAAAATGGTGCATTGTTGAGAGCTGTGTTTTCTGAGTTTGGTATGGACTGCCATGGCTCAAACATTTTCGACAAATGCCTTTTGTCTAGTATTGTCGGTTATCGGTCCATCGGTGACTACCACTTGAGCATTGCAAATGCCACAAGTAGGTATACATATGTAAAGGTGCATCCTTTCTCTTGTGCCTCCTCACAAGCTACGAGTAGTTCCTCTAGTAGGAAACTACACCAATTGAATACTGCTCCCTGATTGCAAAAGTCGACAATAGATAGCGAATCCAGGGTGCATTCTCCCTTATATTAGGACCTCATAACCATGTTGGCTATGATGTAGCATCCAGTCCGGACTGGTTCAGGTAATATTGGCTCGATAATTGTTGTGTGTCCACCTCGCTTGGTGTTAAACTTCTCGTACAGGCTAAGTTTGTGTTTCTTCTTCCCATGCTTACTAGGTCCCTGAAATCCTTTTGACACATCCTCACCTTTGGAGGATAGTCCAGTAAGTTATTGGATGTCCTGTGCATGTATTAAATAGCTCTTATCCAACCATAGGCTTCATTCATGCACTATGCTTATCAAAAAATTTGTGCAGCATGCAATGTCACCTGTGGTGTCGAAGACTGGTAAGTCTATCAGGTTCATGATGGTGGAGTTAAACAAATTAATGTACTCTTTTTTTGGTGTAAAATGTATATCTCCAGTTTTGTCCAAGGATAACTCCCAAAATACATTTGGGTGCATATGTGGAAACAAAGTTGAATCTGTGAGGTCAAGGTTAAGAAGATTGATGTGCTCTATCTTCCCTTTGAGGTCTCCTATGTTCTCGACCCGAGGATTCCAGATCTCGTCTGGTACTGCTTCTTTCGACATGGCACTTCAACTTACTGTAGCTCTCGTCATTCACACATCTAGGCTATGTCTTTGACTTTTTCAAAGGTCCTTACTAGTTCACGTCATTGCGTGTGGAAATAACTATGCTCAGTTATAGAAACAATACATTCTTGGCTAAGTTCTGAGAGTCTTTTGTCTGGCTTTAATGGGTAAGTTTTAACAATAAATGATCCTTATAATGACAGGATGAATGCGACAGGGTGTGAGTTGTCCAACGAGACAGTTTAATCAAGGGATTCCGATTGGGTGATTCGATTATTTACTCATTTGAGTGGAATAGGGACATGGCCAAATTGAGACCTTTCTATTTGTCGGGTGGGTGTCTCGGCGTGAAGTTTGATGGCATCTTTATATAATGAGGCTTTATGGCTTAATGGGTAACAGTCGGGGTTTCGGACTGGTAAAAATGGTTTTGAATAGACTGGGTGTGCATTAATTTTAACTCTAATTAGATTTGGATTTAGGGCACCTCTGACCACAAGGGTTGTCCCTGTCATCTTTTACGTCGGATATTACTGGATTTTTTTCATGCTTCAGGTTCTATATTGCTAGGTCGTTAATTCTGTATCAACCAACACTTAAAAAAAATAGATAAACTATGTATTGTGGCACAATACTATGTGCATGGATACTATTAACTGAATTTACAAAATTCCAGAAAGAAAACAAAACTCAAATCTAACTATTGTACAAGCTTCGTCGGATTGGAGCGAATCCCATTGTTCTCAGTTTCGAGATAGGTAGGGTTTCAGGCGAGCATCGTTCACCCATCCTGGTCGTAGCATACCATCCAGTTGCGCAAGTTGGACTGCTCCTGATGGTCATATTTCTACCACTATGAAGGGTCCCAACTAATGCATGTGCAGCTTGCCAGGGTGCCTCTGGTATCGGTTGTCATAGAGTAGCACCTTGTATCCTTGTGTAAATACCTTGGTCTTGATGTGTCGTTCATGCCAATTTTTTTTCCTTTCCTTTTCAATCGACTGATGGAAATCTACTATAAATCTGGTTTCGTCGAGTTCTTGTAACTCCACAAGTCTCTATGCCATTGATTCTTTGTCTGTCATACATGTGGCTTGTGCAATGTATAGACTTAGTGTGATGAACTCTGCGGGCACCACTGCCTCTTTTCTGTAAACCAACTGGAAAAGTATATATCTATGTAGTTTCTTTGTAGTTGTCATGTATGCCCATAATACCATTGGAACTCTCTCATCCCAGTCCTCTCAGTTTGCGTAACATACCTTTTTTAGGCCCTTTTCCAAGATTTTGTTGAAGGCTTCAACTGTTCTGTTGGTCTGTGGGTGATAAGGACTTCTCTTGTGATGCTAAATCAAAAATTTAGTAGTAAGTGTTGTTATAGTGTTGCTAATGAAGTGAGCTCCCTGATCGTTGGTTAGGATCCTTGGACATCCAAAGCGGGTAATGATATTCTCGAAAATGAACCTAGCAGCCGTATCCATCGAATAGTCCCATACTGTTGTTAATTTGGCCCAGCGAGTAAGGTAGTCGGTTGCGGTAATGATGTACCTTGCCTTCGAATGTTTGGTTGTGGGCTTGATGGGCCCAATGAAGTCAACTACCCATTTCTCAAATGCCTATAGATCTCTAACCGGTTGAAGTGGTAATTCATCTCGACGTGATGGTTTTCCCACCCGTTGACAAATTTCACATGATCTAATGTATGCTTTTGCATCCTTGAAAAGTGTTGCCCACTAACGTCTTGCCTGTAGAGATTTTTGTGCCATTGCCTTTCCTCCTACGTGTCCTACAATTTTGTTATGGCATTCCCAGAGTATATCCTGCCTTTCATGATCTAGGACACAGTGCCTGAGGATACTGTCTAGCCCTAGTTTATAGAGTTGTTCGACTATCAGCTAGTAATCTGCTTCTCTGACGACCGTATGGCATATCTGAGTTGCAGAATATTTTCAGGGCAGGCCCCTGTGTTGAGAAAGGTTGTTATGTCCTCCAGGTATTCTGGAATTGCCTCGATCCTAAAAAAATGTGCATCTGGGAGCTAATCATTGACTGCTCCGCCACTTTCTCCTAAATCTAGTCTGGATAGATGGTCAGGTCTGACATTGCATCATCTTGTCTTGAAGATGACTTCAAAAGAAAATTCCTAAAATAACAACAACCATCTGCAAATTCTTCCTTCCAACACAGGTTTATTAACTAGGTATTTTAGTGTTGAATGATCAGTAAAGAATTTGAAATGAGATCCTAACAGATAATGTCTAAATTTTTGTAAAGCGTAGATGATTGCTATGCCTTCCCGTTTGGTCGTTGTATAGTTTTTCTTTGCTTGCGACAACTTCTGACTTGCAAAATATATGGGGTGATCCATAGCTCCATCTCTTGGTTGTGTTAAAATAGCTCCTAAGGCAATCCCTGAAGCATCCACATCGACGTGAAATTATTTCTCCCAATTTGGAAATATCAGAATCAATGTTGTGATGAGTTTTTCCTTAATTATTTTGAATGCTTTGTCACACTCGGGATTCCATCCAAACGTTTCATCCTTTTTCAGGAGGTTTTCCAGAGGTGAAATAATGTTGGCATATCTTTTTATGAACCGGAGATAGTACCCTGTGTGTCCAAGTGTGGAGAGAAGTTGTTTAGCACTTGTGGGTGGCGGCATATTCACAATGACCACTACTTTAATTGGGTCTACTAATACTCCTTCTCGGCAGACTATGTGTGATCCAGATTATTTTCGGCACGAAATGAGAGCGGAGATATAATAAAGAAATGCACAGAGATATCACGTATATACAGTAATATAACAGAAATATATCAGAGATGCAACCATAACACAGAGATACAGTAATACACGATTTCTATTAATGAACGAAATGTACAGAGACTGTAAAAATATAGAGTGAAAGACTCGCTAGAATGGTGGCAGCTTATCTCTGAGAAGAGATGTGACGGCTACTCGCATTCGCAAGAAGATGGATACAATGAGGCTTTGGAGGCATTTTTACAATAATCGGGAATGCCAAACGTCCTAGACATCCAAAACCCTAACCCTAGGAGATGAAGCGCCAAAAGTCATGTGGGCCCCGTTTGGGTAAGTTGGTGCATCAACTTCCCGGGGTCGTAACTTTTGCATACGATCTCCGTTTTAGGTGTGTGATAGCTCATTGGAAAGGTATCGTTGAGAAGATTCATTTTTGGGGCTCGATAATTCCTTTATCTATAATTGAAAATCTCTGTCTGAAAAAAACTTCATTTAGGCCCTCAAAATGGCCCCGGAAGTTAAAACCTGCTAAAAATAGTAAATTGCCAAAATGGCCAGAAAACTATTTTGAGCCATTTGGAAAAGGTGGGTGGCCCCTGATATCCACCTGGATCAATCCTCCCTCCCTAGGAAGCAATGGTCTCCATTGCGTTGAGTTCCTGGGGGAGAGAGAAAAGCATTTGTTGAATCTGCATCTTGGTGAGCTGCTTGTCTTGCTGGAGAAGTCACGCTGCTTAGTTTGTGGAAATCTGTCATGAACCTGTGGCTTGAAGGTTTGGACCTTTTTAACTAGTCTGGCTATTTTAGATGACTGTGTGCAGAAGGAATATTCGTTCTTTGCTGCAACCTTGTCGGCCTACTTCTATTGGATAGAAGGTGCTTTGGCCGAAGCTGTGGTGGCTGCAGTATCCTTCTGTTCACCCTTTGAACAGATTGTGGAGAAGATGAATTTTCTAGTATGAGATACTACCTTACAACACTGTTTAGGTGGGGCAGTAGTTGGAACTACCTCGGGTATCCTGTAGAGATGACCCCCCAGAGTAATAATGACACTACGAGGTTGAGACTCATAGATAGCATGGTGTTTCCACATATATGGCTGGCCCAAGAGAACATCACAGACATCCAGTGGGGAAACATCACATAATACCTCATCCTTGAAGGGTTGGATGTCGTATGACAATCGACACTGCTAGCTGACATGAAGATCTCGTCCTTGGCGAAGCCACCCAATGCTGTATGGTTGCGGGTGTGGTGTTGTCGACAATCCCAACTGTTTGACGACCTCTGCTGAGATGAGTTTCTTCTGGCTTCCGCTATGGGGTCCCCTTCACCCACATCTGTGAATGAAAAAGGTGCTCCCCCTCTTCTGGCTGTTGGTACTTCTGGTTGAATTGCTGCGGTCGCGACAATAGCAGTGGGGTCTGCGTCGATGATCTGTCTTTTACCAATATTTTCATAATCAGATTCTAAATCAGGGTTTGGCTCCTTGTCTTTGATCTCGGCCACCAATGAATGTTTTAAGCGACATTCATCGGTGTTGTGCCAGGGGATTTTGTGGAAATCGCACCATTTTTCGGTGTCCTTCTTTGTCTTCCCATGACCCTTCTTTTCCTATGGCTTGGACTGGTTTTTGGGAGAACGTTTGTTAGGGTTTTCTTTGTCATACTTTGATTATTGTGGATTTGCAGACTCGAACTCCCATTTGTTCTGGTGCTTAAATTTCTACTCGATTTTAACAACATATCGATAGGCAGCACCGAGTGATGAGATGTCCAGAAAATCCATTTCAGTTTGGATGTATCTGTGTAGAGCCCCATGGTATTTCAGAACCAAATGTCATTCAGAGTCTTTGATACCTAGCTTGGTGCGCAAGGTATGGAAGGTATTGGTGAACTCTGGAACTTCTTGGCCCCTCTCTTGCCGCAGTGTGGTCCATCTCATGTATTGTTCCTCATAGTTTCCAACAAGGTAGTATTGTTCCTTTATCGCATCCACAAAAAAATCCCAAGTGGGCTCGGCCCCATATATTCCAGATTCCTCTGTGGAAATCTGCTCCTAATAAGTTTCCCACCAATGTTTGACATGGGGGAGAGCCTTAAGGAGTGTGAAGGTGATCTTTTCCTTGTCTGAAAAATTATGAATAGAGAAATAACCTTCTAGCAGATTTAACCATTTATCTAGGGCATATGCATCTATTTGACCTTCAAATACGGGAATATCAAAATTAACCTGTAACTTGAAAGGCGAGGTGCCTCCAAAGTGGTTGCTTGATGAAGATGCGCCTGATGCTATCGGCAGGCGTTGAAGGATGTGGGAAAAATTCTCCATCATTTCATCCCTCTATTGCGTGAGAGCTTGCTCAAGCAACAGACTGATAAGATCGTCTGCTCCATCGTTTTTCTTTTCTTCCGCCATTGAGGGTTTCTTGGGTGTGTGAGAGCGATTGTCCTCGAGAGAGACAAGCTCGAGACCCAAATTTCTATACTCGGACCTCGTCGGGGACATGCACTGAAAAAATGAACAAGAGCAGCCTGCTCTGATACCACTGATCCAGATTATTTTTGGCACGAAATGAGAGCGGAGATATAATAAAGAAATGCACAGAGATATTGAAAATATTCAATAATATAACAGAAACGTATCAGAGATGCAACCATAAACACATATATACAGTGATACACGATTTCTATTAATCAAATAAATGTACAGAGACTGTAAAAATACA
>WSFP011415598.1:0-23799 GCA_009831015.1 Picea engelmannii
GAAAGAAAGAAGAAGAAGTCTTGGAGCATAAGAAACAAGAGTTAAAATATTTCATGACCAGAAGGATCACATATTTGATTGAAGAACAGTAGAATAGATCGAAGTTATTTGACACTAGAGACCCTGATGTCGAAGCTGCAGGAACACTAGAAGACCCGCAAAAGACTGAAGTACCTATCTAGGATAAAGTAGAGGTATTACCCCTGAATCCTAGGAAAGAATATCAACATCACGTAGTGACTATGTTAAAAGAAGATAAGAATCAGAATGGAAAATGAACCACCAAGACGAAGCTCACTAGAAATAAGGCTAGGAAGCAAAGTAAGAAGAGAGGTAAGTTGCAAAAGGTTCCAGAGGGAACTTCGCAGAAAGAAAATTTGCAAAATTGGAGCTTTGCTGGGATATCAGAACAACGACATAAGGCACTTCGCCATGATGAAGCAATATATCCATTGGGGCTGATATATCCATTCAACTGCTACTCCGAACGGATCGAAAAACATTTATAACTCGACACCAGACCGTTAGACCATGCCATAATGGATCGAATAAGCGTTAATGGAGGCTCATAACCATTACAAGTGAACTGTTTCCAAGTTGCCTACTTATCCCATCACGCCATGCACGAAGAAAACTTTTGCTAACTAAGAATTCGAAGCCCGCAGACTAAGTGAATTGTCTATAGTGATCATTGCGCCCTTGCTGTTATTCTAGTGCAGTATTGTGACCCCGATAATTTTAATCCCGAGAACGTATGTCCGACGAGCTCACCGCAGTTGAAGAATCAGTAACGAAGGTTCTCCTCAAATTGATGACAGAGAGATTCATGTCGGAAAGAGGAGTGTCTATAGGTATACAATCATTGTCGACAAGAGGACTGCCGACCTCTCCGTACACTGCTTGAGCCGGTCCATCCCAACCATTCGATGAGAAGTGAACTAAACATAAGGATGATCTCACAAATTCTAAGTTGATTCCAAGAATTCTCCCCACCTACCTACCACCTCTTAGTGGCGCAATCAATCAAGACAGTGTACCCAAAGACTTTGAGTACGCTTTGGTCATTGCATACCTCTCGAAAGGGATACCTGCAGTGTGTACAGACCAGGATAAGATCACAGTGTTGAAGTTTAGTGACTTCAACCTCGGCAACAGGAAGGTATAAAACATGCTCACCCCACACAAGTATCTGACAAGAACCAAGGGAAAGAACTCGAAGATTGTTCCCCAGTCATGGACCATGAACCATGCGCAATCCACACTGCTCAATGTCATGAAGATTCCCCACTTCGGTAGGCACCAAGAAGTAAACGCATGCGTCAAGTTATTATTGTTCTGCTACCATGGAGGATAGTTATGGTTGAATCTCCGTATCATAGTGGATCCGACGTTGATCAACTGGATCACAGGGCTGAGCATGCAAGGCCCTGAACCACAAGATTTATACCCCGGAAAGACCGCAAATCGCACCCTGGCGCAGAAGATTAAATAAACCTACGGAGATGTCAAGAAGGGCACGCGAGGCTACAAGGTATCCTCTATCTGGAGCGGCGTAGTGAACCTAGCCCATCAATTGATCGCAGGAAATTTGGTTCACAAGAACCGACCCACCCAAGTGATTGGATTTGTAGTCGACCTCGCAAGAAAGTGCGCAGAAGGACATCAAATGAATTGGTCGAAGTACATCGTAATCCAGCTAGAACTGCACTGCAAGTAAGCGCGATACCAAGGATATGAGTTCCACTTCATCTGGATGCTCATATTGATCGATTTTATTGCATGAGAGTTGCCAGAAGGTGCGACCTTCCCAGACATCGAGCCCTTTGAACCGCTAGCCATGAAGTTCAGTAAGCTTTGTTACTCACATGAAAAAATAGTGGAAATCAAATGTCGTCTTCCACACCTATTACAACCAGATGAATACCTCTATCCAGTATGAACCTCGCGTAACCCCGAACACTCTCCATAGGTTCAGGCCCTTGATGAAATTCAGCGTGGACCGCCATTTCATCTATATCATAGTGCGCACTGATGAGCATAAACAACAGTTGTAGTCATACTACAAGTTTATGAAGGAGGATTTAGAGGAAATCACCAAGGAATGGTCGGCAGACCTCCTCATCCCAGCAGACCCTGCAAAGATATCTAATATTGACAGTCCAAAAGCAGTGCACGATACACTTGGACTGAGCAAGACCAAGAAGAATGAAGAAGCTCAAGATGTAAGAAATACCTTAGAAAAGACTGCTTCTATATCACCTAAGAAAAGAGGAGATGGTGGAAAGATAGATGGCACAAAAGTGGAAAAGAAGAAAGTCGAGGTTACACCGCCTAGAGACGAGGAGGACCCCTAAAAAAAAGGAAGGTTTCCCCTTCGAAACCTTCTTCAAGGAAGAAAATTAAAGCAACCAGGACCAAATTCGGGACCACCCTCACCTTAGACGACTTCGACTTCATCGTCACAACACTGAATGATGCTTCGCTAGAGATAGCAAAAAAGAAAGAATATAAGAAAGAGGAGGTATTAAATCGGCTCAAGGTTGAACTTCAAGGAGTGCATCAGGCACTACAACCCATCCGCGTAGTTTCCACTGCACCTATGTTAGCAGGAACATCAGAACTAGGTGATGAGCCATCTCAACTCCACCGCATCACTGATACAGTTGAATATTACCTTCAACGAGCTCAGGAAGAGACAACACAAGCCACCCAGGCTCTAGTGCAAGTACAGAGAGACCTTGAGGACCAATGTAGTGTTGCAAAATGGGAGAATCTTGATCTGCAAGAGAAGTTTGATAAAGCAAAAGCACAGCTGCATAAAGAAAAGGAACAATTGCCCACAGAGAAACTTGAAGTAAAGGAACTGGTTCACAGAGCACTTCGTTCTGTTACATTCATTGAATTAAATATTGTAGAGTGAGTTCCATAGTAGGTGGCACAACTCGAAGAAGTAATCCAATAGCTCCAAAAGTACATAGCAGAGTTGGAGCTCCACACTGTACTCGAGACCCCTCAAGATGTAAGAGACCTCAGGGAAGCAACTAACCGCAACACAACCGACAGATTAAAAGCTCTTGCCTAGGAGTGCAAGCAGTTGAGTAACCACAACGCTCAGAACTATGAAAACCTCACTGAGAACCCAGATTTACAGGCACTGGATTCAAAGCTCCAGGAAGTGAAGCAGCACACAGATACACTATAGGCGAAGGTTAAGGCCCTGTCAGCTATAGACAAAATGAAAAGGTCTCACGAACAACGTATAGCTCAGCAACCGATCCACATGCTTAAAAGCAAAGTGATGGAAGTCACTCAATGACTCCAACCGGTGCAATATAAGGCATGCCCATTGTTTGCAGTGGTCGAGAGCCAAGGAGTAGATCTAGAACAACTCGTCGTCACAATAGAACAATGCCTAGAAGGGCCAGTGAATGACGTAGTAATACATGAGTTCACTGAACAAGAGGCCACAACAAAGAAACAAGTTGAAGAAACTCGGGCGAAGCTCGAGGCATTTGAAGCCAAACTCATCAGACCAGGGTGACTCGGGACGAGTCATAGGTGAGTGTTGGGGGCCTGTTGGCCCTTGCCCAAGTTTTGGGAATTTCTTGGTCATGTTGACCTATTTTGGAACTTCGAAAACCTATCGGAGGAGGAGGGCAAGACGAAGCAGAGATCATGAGATCTCATCCCCCTTTTGGGCCCCTTTTTGGGTTTTTGGGAATATGTAACGGGAATGGGACGTCGACCCATGGGTTTACCCATGTTTAGGCCCATTTTATATGTATATATAGATGTCTAGGCCATATAGAGGGAAAGTAGTGAAATCGACATCTATGTGATGTAGGATAAGTGCCAAGGGTTGGATATGTGTGATCAAGGCTTTGTGCATTCGGTGTAAGACTTATAGAGTTGAGTGAAAGTCCCTGTGAGAGACTGTAGAAGGCTTTGTGTTGTAATGCAAGGAAGAAGGATCTAGCGAGTTGTGAAGATATTCTATCCTTTTGCGGAGTAAGGGTTTTGAGGCTCTGTGCTTGTAACCGATTGACTGAAGACAATAAAGAAGAAGAGTTGGTGGACATATCCCTAGGGTGGGGGTGAACCATGTAAACACTATGTTATGTGCTTTGTTCTTTATCTTGACATGTTCATATGTTATATGCTAATTGCTCTGATATGTTTAAGATAGATCTTCTTATGCTTAGTGCCACTCATAGTTAGAATTATAGTTCTGATATACATGAATATGCTCAGTGCTTGATCTACTAGATCTGACCTATTTACTTATGATAAGTACTTAAATACATTAGATCAGTGTTAATGCTGCGAAGTTTTGTCTTATAAGAGAAGTGATTATTGAATGTATATTGAGGAACTAACAGTACTAAGTTATTTATTAAGTAGTACAATCACAAATCTCTGTCCCAACTAAGGTTGCATACACCTGATTCTTGCAACCACCCCCACCTCTACCTCGGGTGATACTTCATCTGATTCGCAGGTGTTGTCGAAAGGGCCGATAGTTAGGGATTTGTTGGTGCGTTGTTGTAGTGTTGAACCCTGGGTCTACCCCTGTGCCAAAACATTTTTCCAAGTATATCAAATGGTGTGTCATGTGTACCACAAGTAAACCTAGCAACAAAAAGCTAGGGTTATATAAACCACTTCCGGTACCTTCACAACCATGGGAAAGTATCTCCATGGACTTTGTAGGGGGTTTTCCTATGTCCAGGACAGGTCATGATTATCTATATGTCATGGTGGATAGATTCAACAAGATGTCTATTCTAATGCCATGCGGAAACATGCCATGATTAAAAAGACAACACATATGTTCTTTTCTAATGTATGGATTCATTTTGGACTTCCTACATCTATAATATCAGATCAAGACTCTCACTTTTTTGGGAATTTTTGGTCTTATTTATGGGAGCTAATGGACACTAAGTTGAAGAAGAGCACGGATTTTCATCCATAGATAGATGGATAGACAAAAGTAGTAAACATAACAATGGTACATATACTTTGAGGATACTGCAGTAAGCATCCTAAATTATGGGATTAACAGTTTCCTTATATCCAACATGCCTATAATTATGTCGTGCATTCGTCTACTCAGAAAAATCCTTTTGAAGTAATTTTGGGGTACTTGCTTAAATCACCTATGGAACTTGTTTTTGGAGAAGCAGCTAAATAATATCAGCAGTATGATATAGATAAAGATAAAAGTTTCATCCAAAAGATTCAACAGGTACATCAAGTAGTACATGAAAAATTGTATAAAATCCAATCCAAGTATAAAGTTGTTGATAGTTTGTTTGTAATTGATGTCAACCCTTGAAAAAGCCCTGAAAATATGGTATTGGTACCCATTGTTGAATGATGAATATGCAAATAAAGGGCAATGTGAATTAAGGTGAGAACCTTTTAGATGGATAGTACTCGTCGTACCATTTTCGGTGATATGTGGAATGTTATGTGGTTCCTCACGGTTAGGGAGATATGACCTTGTGAAGTTGGAAGCCACGAAGAATGGGAAAGAAGACCCTCATTAGTTACACGTAATGAATGAAAGGGTAAAGTGGTTGTAACAATAAGCCCTAAGTTTAAGGAGAGAAGTTACCTAACACAAGTATATAAACACCTCAAGGAGTCATTCACAAGAACACTCACACACTCATTCATTGTTTATATTTCTTGTGATGGTTATGGTCTAGTGTTATGCTCTTTTGGCTAGTTTGCGATGAAGAATTCTGAAATAGTGAAGCAAGAGAAGTAAGAGAGTTTTGATATTACAGTAGAGGGAAAAGAAACTTGAGAAAACCCTAATTTAGGGCATACATGTGGTTCAGGTATAGGGTGTCCTGCGGGGACCTCGCTTGTTGCAGTATTGAAATCACACGAGTAGATGCTTGACATGATGGCTTAGTCCCACAAGGATAAATAAAATTTAGGGTAAATTCTAGTACGAGGTCCCTGAATTCTGAAGGAAATCTACAGTTCAACATCTTACAATTCCAGGTCAACTAGAAAAGTATTGGTATGGTTGTGTACTTGTTTTTTTGTTTACATCTGATCATGATATAGTGTATGCTTGAGGCATACTTGGTATGATTGGTTCGGCACATGGTTATGGTTCATATTGGTTTCTTGGATGAGTGAGGAGAACTCTTATACCTAGTTCAACATATGACATGGTTCTTGTAGTTCATATCCTTGAGTTGATTTTACATGGTTGAAGCATATTCATGTTGTATGGTGGGATATGCATGAGGGGCATGCATTGATTTTTTGAGGTACTTCATCGATGATCTACATATGGTTGATGGTATGGAATATGATACAATTTACATGTGGTTGATGCTCTAGTTCATGATTCACTATTCCTTATTTTTGTATCTTTGGTTCATGATTGATGCATGAGATAATATGTTTGTTGGTATACAATTGATGCATGATATGTGTTATCAGAAACATCTGCAGTGAAAAAATTAACTCAAAGGTGTTGAGAACTCTAGTTATGGAAAGTGGTTCTATCGAAATTTTTGTTTGAAGCAGGCCGACCAAGTCCTTTTTTTGTACAGGAAACGTCCAAACGCAACTTTCAAAAGCAGTCCATTTTGGGCTTGAAATACATGCAAACAAACAGGTTCAAATTTCAACAGTAGAGATCCCATGTATAGTTCATATTAACGACTCTCATGCATTCAAAGTTTCAAATTCATGCAAGGCCTAATGATCAGACATAAGCCCCGAAGTGCCGAAGCATGCAACACTCATTCATTGAGGACACATGGCATTCATTTCAGGCTACCACATCACTTTGGTCCTGTACTACCCCAGGAGTTATACAAACTCTACATGCAGAAAATCCCGAACCCCGAAGTGTCGAAGAAACTTGGCACTCATCAGTTCAAACGCGTGGTACTCAGTTCAGACACCTTTTGGCATGTGACCCACTTATTATCGAGTGACAAGTATCACTCTCTTTTGTGACAAGTCAACACAATGACGTCAGGCCACCATGTCATATTTGGGAGATCATCCTCCAGAAGGTATTCTTGTTTAGCATCCAAAGCTCTCGAACGCCAAAATTGACGCCATATATAAACATGGTTAAAGGGATCCTAGAGTTGGCGGATAGATAAAATTTAGCAGGGGTGCTAAAATAGTAGGGTTACCCACATCACATATTACAATAAGATTGACAGCCACACTTTATTGCGGGGATGGAACATGCTCGAATGTTAAAATCCTAGAGCGGTCCCACAATCAAAATGATGGTATAGATAGAGAGGTACGTGGCAGTTGGTGGTGGATTACTGCAGTCGGAGTAGTGTGGATCCAAATCACCCTTGACAACTTCCACAATCACATGCTTATATAGGGTCCAATCCGAGAGCAACATGTGGCAACAAAACTAGGTGTTAAGCCAAATCATCAAAGGGAAGTCACAAGGAGAAGCAGAACATTACCAGACTACGATCAATCTATCACTAGAGGAAAGAGTGAGGAAACTGTGGAGAGGGTTCATTATGTCAAAATGACCTGGATCTCTCCTTGCTGAAACAATAAGCCTCATCCTGATCCGAAGGAGAAATCATTTAATGAAAGAAGGATTGGTGGTTGAACAATCGATTCCCCCCTTAAATGGAAGCATGGAGGGTCTTGCCAAGGAGACACAAAAATGTCATCCTGAAGTACCATAGAAGGCATTTTTTCCTGCAGGCCCAGACTGACTCGAGTTTCCTTCTGACAGAAGGAACAAGACAGGTGGGGAAATTTCAGGAAGGGGAGAAAAGGCGTGCAAAAAAGAATACATGCAAGGATAGGCAATAGAAGACACATGACACTGGATAAGGGGCGCCCAAGCAACAAGACATGCCATTAATTTTTGTTAGAGTGGTTTCCAACATGATCCTTGATTTTAGCAGTTTGTTATATCTGTTGGTACAGATGTTAGACTTGTAGCTTTTTGTGGAGAATACTAGGATAGGAAGGCCAAATCACACTCCTAGCTGTTGTCTACTATTTTGATTATAAATACATCAGATGAATGATATGAGAGAGGCCGAGAAGAATCGAAGGGGTTTGAGAAATGGAATAACTATATATTTTAGTTTGTGAGCTGGAAGGGGCATGGGGTTGTAATTTGTATGCTATTGAAGATTCATATGAGTTCTTTCATCAGATTTGTCTTCTATGTTCTCTATTCTATTCTTCATGTTGTTTGAATGTATTGTTGATTTTAAGGATTAAAAGTTTCCTTTCATTGATAGATTCTTGATGCAGTAGAAGACCTGATGTAAGCTTGCTTATTTATCATTGTTTATTATTCATACACATCTAAATTCTTTTTGCAGAGAGGATATTTTCTTAGCAAATATTCATCTTTGTTTTAGTTCTCTTATTCTTCTCTTCATCATTACAAAATATTTTGTCTGATAGGCAACTTGAATTCCTTCAATGAGAAGAATGTTTATGACTCCATTGCCCAATGGTCTATCACTAATCTGCAGTGATATCTTTTGTCTTTTCCTTCAGTTCATATCTTGATGATCCTTGATTTTAAACCTATTCAAAAAAAATTCTATATTACCAAGATTACTCCCATTTGCAGTCTAGGAGTGACTCTTGGAGTGATAACATAAATTGCGTCATTGCTTGGACGAAAGTGAAGATATCTTACCTGGGAGAACGACAACAAAGGGATCTAATTTTAGATGGTGAAATGAAGCTGGACACATTGTTCTGACTTCTCATCTTTCACCATGGTGACTCCATTGTTCGGAAATCTATTGACGACTCCACTGGTTTGAAATGGACAAGATTTTATCTTAGAGGTATGCTTTCTGCGATTTTTCAAAGATAGTTGGTTCCCCTAATCCATTTCCTAGTAGAGATGAACGGGAAAGTAGCCTTCCTAAATTTCGAGGAGAAGAGTGGGAGGTATCGGCTGAACATTTGATGGATTTTCATGATTTTATTCATCGACTTCATATCGTGCATGAAGATGTTTAGATTAATATTTTCAGGTATTCATTAGAGGGGATTTCTCATGATTGGTGTTGATATCTTCCAATTGCAAGTATCATCTCTTTGACAGGTTTCCATGCAACTTTCAATTCATTTTGTAAAGACTATTTTTCAGCTGAACATCTTCTTGAAGGATATTGTGATGAGTTTTCTTTTCTTCATAAAGATTCTTCTAGTCACTAAAAACATATTTTTGATGAATCATTTATTGTAGAATAAATCATTTACCATGAAGATCAAGAGGTTTTGAATGATATTAATTATGATAGAAATAACATAGAAACATATGGTATCATATCAAATGTATCTATTGTTTTAAATGTTTATGAAGATCAACATGTCTCTTTTGAATATTCTGATGTAAAATAACAAGTGTATACATCAGCAGAAGAAAGTTATGGATCTGAGTGACAAGAATATGGTAAAGATGAATAGAAAGAGGACTATCTGTATATTTCAGATTTGCAGCAAAAAGACAGTGAGTATGAATCAGATCTGGAACAACAACAAGGCTGCAAGTATGTTTTACATTTGGAACCAAATTATTCAGTATGTTCATATTTTTCTATAGATAGGGATGCATGTCATGTTTATGATCAGTTTTTGAAATAGTTTTAGCATAACGTAACAGATGATTGTATAGATAATCATATGTTCCTAGTTGAGCATTATCAGTATGATTTAAATTTTGTTATGCAATTATCTCGTGATCATTATTTTAAAGAATAAGATGGCTCTCCTGATGACCAAGATCTTCTTATGAAAGAGAAAGAAGGTTATAAGTTTTCAAGAAAAGAGGCATTCATGGATGAGCAGTTTTTTCCTGTGGATCAACATGTTTCTCATCTTGGTTTCAAAGATTCATTTGCAGCCTTGGAGTCCAGTTTTTCAGATTTTCTGAAAATTTCAGATTTCATTTCACCAGCATTCACAGGTGAGTGTGGTTTTCTAAAGGATGCTCTATCATTGTTATTATATTTCTATTTTTATCTATTGATCAGTGATAGAAATAAGATCATCTCAGTCTCAAAATTACTTGAATGGCTACTGTGGAAATATGATTTTACTTCACCAAATTGCAGATTTGGTTAGAGGTAGGATAGTGTAGGAAATAAGATTTCTTCACGAGCATTTTATTTCCTTCAATTTTGCAACAGGTAATAAGCTCGCTTCCCGAGCCTTGCTTTCCCTAGTCTATAATGAGTCTTTTAGTTTTCTCAAATAAGTGGCAGTTGTTGGCAGTGTTTAGAAGTTTTTTACACATATGACTCCATAGACCAATGGATAAGGTGATTGGAAATGATAAGGTTCTTGGAAGCCTCAAATGGAGACCCCCATCCCAGTTGGAGCCTGATGTTAGCACAAACATCTGCAGTGACAAAAGTAACTAAAAGGCTTTGAGAACTCTAGTTCTGGAAAGTGGTGCTATCAAAATTTCTATTCGAAGCAGGCCAACCAAGTCCTTTGTTGCACATGAAACGTCCAAATGAAACATTCAAAAGAATTCCATTTCGGGCTTCAAATACAGGAAAATAGACAGGTTTAATTTTCAACGGTGGAGATCCCATGTACAGTTCAAATTAATGGCTCTCGAGAATTTGGAGTTTCAAAGTCGCACAAGGCCTAAGGACCAAACAAAAGCCTTGAAGTGTCTAAGTTCCAAATCACGCGACACTCATTCGCCAAGGATACATTGCACTCATTCTCCGAGGACACATGACATTCATTTTAGGATACCACATCGCTTTAGGCCCATACTACTCCGAGAGTTATACAAACTCTACAAGCAGAAACTCCTGAACCTTGAAGTGTCGAAGACACTTGGCACTCATTAGTTTAGACGCATGGCACTCAGTTCAGGCACCTTTGGGCATGTCACTCGCTTATTATCGAGTGACACGTATCACTCTCTTTTGTGACTCGTCAGCACAATGACTTCAGGCCACCACATCAAATTCGGGAGATCTTCCTCTGGAAGGTATTCCTGTTCAGATACCAAATCTCTCGAACGCCAAAATTGACTCCATCTCTAAACATGGTTAAATGGATCCTAGAGTTAGCAGACGGATAAAATTTAGCAGGGGTGATAAAATAGCAGGGTTACCCAGATCACATATTACAACAAGATTGACAACCACACTTCATTGCGGGGACTAAACATGCTCAAACGTTAAAATCCTAGAGCAGTCCCACAATTGAAACCATGGTATAAATAGAGAGTTACATGGTAGTGGGTGGTGGATTGTGGGAGTTAGAGATGTGTGGATCCAAACCGCCCTTGAAAAATTTTGAAATCACGTGCTTATATAGGTTCCAATCCGAGAGCAGCACGTGGCAACAAAACTATGCGTTAAGCCAAATCATCAAATGGAATTCACAAGGAGAAGTATAACGTTAACAGACCCCGACCAGTCTATCACTGGAGGAAAGAGTGAGGAAACCGTGGAGAGGGTTCATTATGTCAAAATGACCCAGATTTATCCTTGCTGAAATAATAAGCCTCGTCTTGATCCCAAGGAGAAATCAGTTAATGAAAGAAGGACTGGTGGTTGAACAATCGACTCCCCCCTTAAATGGAAGAATGGAGGGTCTGGCCAAGGAAACAAAAAACTGTGAGCCCGAAGTACCACAGGAAGAATGTTTTCCTACAGGCCCAGACTGACCCAAGTTTCCTTTTGATAGAAGGAACAAGACAGGTGGAGAAATTTCATGAAGGGGAGAAAAGGCGTGCAAAAATGAATACACACAAGGATATACAAGAGAAGACACACAACACTGGAGAAGGGGCACCCAAGCAACAAAACATGTCATTCATTTTTGTTAGAGTGGTTGCCAACAAGATCCTTGATTTTAGAAGTTTGTTAGATTTGTTGGTACAGATGTTAGACATGTAGATTTTCGTGGAGAATCCTAGGATAGGAAGGCCAACTCACACTCCTAGCTATTTTCTATTGTTTTGATTATAAATAGATCAAATGAATGAAATGATAGAGGCCGAGAAGACTCGAAGGGGTTTTAGAAATGGAATGAATGTATATTTTTGTTTGTGAGTCAGAGGGGCATGGGGATGTAATTTGT
Source organism: Picea engelmannii (assembly GCA_009831015.1). Taxonomy (NCBI): domain Eukaryota; kingdom Viridiplantae; phylum Streptophyta; class Pinopsida; order Pinales; family Pinaceae; genus Picea; species Picea engelmannii. The sequence goes on from WSFP011415598.1 coordinate 12,112, forward strand.
ATGTTATTGAAGATTCATATGAGTTTTTTCATCAGATTTGTCTTTTATGTTCTCTGTTCTATTCTTCAGCTTGTTTGAATGTATTGTTGATTTTAAGGATTAAAATTTTACTTTCACTGATAGATTCTTGATGCAGTAGAAGACCTGCTATAAGCTTGCCTATTTATCATTGTTTACTGTTCAGACACATCTAAATTCTCTTTGCAGAGAGGATCTTTGCTTAGCAAATATTCGTCTTTGTGTTAATTCTCTTATTCTTCTCTTCATCATTACACAAATATTTTTTCTGATAGGAAGCTTGAATGCCTTCAATGAGAATATTGTTTATGAATCCATTTCCCAATGTTCTATCACTAATCTGCAGTGATATTTGTTGTCTTTTACTTCCTTGCATGTCTGGTTGACCCTTGATTTTAAACCTATTCAAAACAAATTCTATGTTACCAAGATTAGTCCCATTTGCAGTATGGGAGTGACTCTTGGAGTGATAACAATATGGTACATGTTTAGTTGGTTGATGAGCACATACAGGTTGTGACAGTGATAGAGTGACAGAGATAGTGACAATGACAGAGTGATAGAGACAGTGGAAGAGACAAAGTGACAGAGATAGAGTGACAAAGAAAGTGGTAGTGATAATGGAAGAATTTGTGGTAGTGACAGTTGGTCTACATTTATATTTCAGGGCGACAGGACGGGACAAGAATAGGTGGTTGTATCCACCTTCTGGTTGGAGCCAGAAAATCCAGGGGTTTGTAGCCTCCTTCTGGTTAGAGCCAGAGAATTCAGGGAGTTGTAGATTGCTTTAGGTTGGAGCATGTAAATAAGGGGTTGTACCCTCCTTCCAGTTGTAGCTGGAGAATTGGGAAGTTGGTGCTTATTTGAATGTAATTCTTTTGATATATAAGAAAATAATTCTCTGGTTTTCTCCCATTTGGGTTTCCCTGTAAATGTTGATGTACTGTGTATCTATTTTGATTTTATGATACTTATGATTATAATGTTACCACTGAGAGTCACCCTCATATTGTGAGAGGATAAGCCCAGTACCCATCATAATATTTGGTGGATGTTGGTTTTATGAATGGAGGTCAAATGGGCAAAACTCAGTATAAGAATGATTTTAATATAGGAACTGGACAAGAAATGCACAGGGAAGTGAGGGAATCATTAACTTCAGTTAGTGATTTTATTTTAAGTGTGAGTAGAAGGAAGACTTAGTGAGAAAGGTGGGCAAGTCTTCCATGGGCATTCGTCTTTCAAACAACTTGGTGAATAAAAACGCAGGATCAAGAACACTCTTGAGATTAAGTTTCAGACACTGGAATATGTCACAGAAACATAGTGATCAAACCTACATCACAATGAAACTACAAAAACTTGATTGGATCCTCCATGCTCGAGCCTTTCATTGTAAGGGGGAATAAGGTAACAATGAAGCTGACTAAAATTGGTCACAACAATACTGTAATCAAACCTACATTACAATAGAACTACAACCCTCGACTAGATCCTCCATGCCCGAGTGTTTTAGCATAGTTTTTACAAAGAGATGAGAGAATTTGAATTCTATTAATGCGAAAGTCTCAAATTTGATACATAACCAGAGAACAATTATGGCATCAAAATATTACAAAATAGGGAGCTCTACTCAACTAGTTGACGACCATAAAAAAATATCAAAATGATCTATTTATTCCTAGACCAGTCGACCACTACCAGGAGTATGATCTAGAAATTCCATTCAAAACTTTGCATCTGATTAGTCTTCTGTCAGAATGGGCGCGTTTCCCTCCATTAGACGCAAGCCAGGTTCAACAAGGACCTGCAGAAAACTGACCATCGTTGTACCCTACTGACATTTAGGACTACTTGGCCATAACTATCGAGTCTTCCATTTATGGGCTGAGATGAGGTTTCAACTACCATCCCCTTCCTCATTGATTGAATTTTCATCGATATAGGAGCGTGATGAGACGAAAGATCCGTAGAAGTCCACCTGTCATGATTGGATTGGACGCTGAGGTCATGGAAGTCAACCTTCACTCATTGGTTGACCGCTCCTTGGGATTGGAGTGTGGCAGGACAACTGTCGGGAAGCCACTTATCGACCCAGGATAGGGTGCTATATGAACATGTGCATATCGGGGCCGCCGAAAAGTGGTTTGGACTTTCACCACTTTCGGGCCTGATATGCACCTCCTTCCGACACACCACATCCCTGTGAAACCACGGTTTCGATATCGACCCACCCTTTGGATTTTAACATCTGCGCATGTTGCAGCCCTGATATGAATAGTGACCGTCGGTTTGGAGGGGGGATGAGATTTGGGCTCGATGGCTACTTTTAGTGCCCCCGCTAAAATTTATCCACTTACTATCTCCGGATTCCTTCCATCTACGTTTAGAAACAATGCCACTTTGAAAATGTGCAGAGAAAAAACTCCATTGTAATTTCCTTTTCTTGCTCAGTGCACTGATGGATATCACCTGCAAACTTGAACAACTATATGTGATAACATTTGGCTCCATAGGGAATGGCATGCTCCCTGTGAGATACCAAGAACACACAGTTCTAGTGCCTTGTCTCTTTGGGTTATGGAGTCTCTTATTTAAACAAGAAAATGAAAGGAAATGGTAATTACAATGGTGGAAAGCCAATCATGTCTTAAACAAAATATTTTTTCAGAAAACACCCATTGACAGGGCTTCCCAAAACTTCAGAGTCCTCCAAGCTCTGCAACTTATATGTGTTATTTGAAAATACTTCAGAGATATTGAATGGACCAGTCCATAAGGCTTCAACTTTTCCATGTTTGTGTTTGTCCTTCTTGGGGAATCCCACTTGAGCATTAGATCTCCCAGTTGGAAATGCTCCTTGCTTGCCCTCTTGTCAAAGGCTCGTTTTATTTTTTGTTGTTGATCATGAGCTTTATCAAGAAGTTGATCCCTGGTATGTTGTACTTCCACCAGCTGTTGTATCCTCCTAACCATATCATCGGGTTCTCCTTGGTGGTCCTAGAGGATTTTTTCCACGGGTAAGGCAAGATGGACAGGAAAAATGGCCTCCACCCCATACACCAACTGAAAATGGGAAACACCCAGTGACATCTTTGTTGTGACCCTCTCAACCCATAATGAAAATTTCATCTTTGAGTCCCAGGCTTTCTTGTTATATTCTAACAATTTCTTGATGATATTTATGAGGCTCTTGTTAGAGGATTATGCTAAACCGTTTCTACGAGGGTAGTAGGGAGTAGAATGGATTAATGCAATTCCATACTACTCACAGAACATGATTAATGGTTCAACTCTGAAAGATTCAGCATTGTCTGTGACAATCCTACTTGGATAGCCAAATATGGACATGATATCTTCAAGGAAGCAAATGATAACCTTGTGAGAGGTATTCCTTGTAGGGATGGCTTCTATCCATTTGGTAAAATAATCAGTGGCAATCAAAATCCACCTGTGTTGGCCACTTGAGGCTGGGTGGATCTCTCCAATGAAGTCAAGACCCCACTGCTGAAAAGGTCCAGAAACCATTACAAGTTTCAAAGGCAAAGACTTGAGTTGCTACCTTCCAACAAACTTTTGACATTTGAAACATGCTCTAATATTTTCAAAAACATCAGTAAAAAGGTTGGGCCATAAATACCCATCTCTAAGGATATTGTAAGTTGTGGTCCTCCAGAAATGATGTCCTCCACATAAGATGTCATGAAAATCTGATATGGCTTTTTGGGCTTCATGTGGATCTAGACATCGTAACAAATATCCCAGAGAGTCCTTCCAATACAAAACCCAATCAATGAGTAATATTTGATTGCTTTGAGCTTCAAATATCTTGCCTTGTTTTTGTTCAAAGTATCAAGAGGCCTTAACTTCTGTAGAAAATATATGATGTCTTTATACTAGGCGCATTTTGCTAAGTTGAAACTGATATGAGAGTCTTTATCAACAATCTTAGTTTGATGGTTTTCTAAATTTATGTTCATAAAATTTATCCCTAAATCCTTGCAGTTTGATTCAGCTAGCAGCCTGGCTAAACCTTGGCCTTTCACCAGCTTGGTGGGTTTTATTTCTAGGTCAAACTCCAGAATTTTGGCCATCCATTTGCTTCTCTTCCCATCTATATCAGGTTGGATCAATATCTCTTTTACTGAGGCTGAGGGGACATATGCAATGAATTTTGAATGAAGAACATAGATTTTGAAATCCTCGAGAGCTTTGACCAAAGCATATGCTTATTTCTTCATGATATCATACCTTTTTTCTGCATCCCTCAATGCTCTGCTGAAAAAGGAAATAGGCTTCTCTAACCCTTCTATATTTTTCTGCAGCAAAATAGTAGCCAATGTATCAGATGAGGCCAAAGAAAATATCAGAAATTCTTTAGAATAGTTAGGACTGATGAGAACATGTGCTTCATTTAGATCCTTCTTGATTTGGTCGAAATAATTTATGGACTCAACAGTATATTTCACTTTGTTTCCCTTTCTAAGCATGGATGTAATATGCTTAACCAAATCAACAAAATTAGAAATGAATCTCCTAGGAAAGTGATTTTGCCTAAGAGAGACTGAACCTCTTTCTTAGATTTGGGAAAAAATAAGGTCTGGATGGCCTCTATTCTTCTTGGGTCAATTCTTACCCCTTCTATTGACACAATATGCCCCAATAATTTACCCTCTCTCATAGAAAACAAAGACTTCTTTGGATTTAGGGAGAGACCACATTTTCTACACTTTAGGAAAACTCTCCTCAGATGATGACAATTCTCTTTATCATATTTTGAGAATACTGTAATGTCATCCAGATAGATGACTACAAATTTTTCCTTCTCCCTAATGAAGGCAATGTCCATGGCTCACTGAAAAGTTTCTCCTGCATTCATCAATCCAAAGGGAATTTTAGCATACATGAATGTGCCCCAAGGAGTAGTGAAGGGTGTCTTTTTTCTATCTTCAAGCAGGACAAAGATTTGATTGTAGCCAAAAAAACCATCAATCATGGACATCCTAGATGAGCCAGTCACTCTCTGCAAAATGTGCTCCATATTTGCCAAGGGGTAGTTGTCCTTTTTGGAGCTTCTGTTCAAATTTATGAAATCAACACATAACCTGATTTCTCCACTCTTTTTCCTCACAGACACCAAATTGGCCAGCCATTCTGAAAATCTCAAAGGGACGATGAGCTGGGCATCCATCAACTTTTTCACTTCTTTTTCCATAATAGGAAGCAACATAGGATTTATCTGTCTGAGCTTCTGCCTAAAAGGTATGGCCTCTTCTTTCAAATGGATATTATGCTCAATGATTCTAGTGTCATATGTCCTTAAATATTCATATTTCCAAGAAAACACATCAACAAACTCCTTCAAGAGCTTGGCATACTCATCCCTTTTTTCCTTTGACAAATTGCTAGACAAATTGACATACCTGGGATCCTCCTCCATTCCTAAATTGCATTTAGTCACATCAGCCTCTTCAGTTGAACCTTTAACCTTCACAACAACATCATTTCTGTCAAACAATCTCTCCAAGGTGAGAAGTCCCTTTGGAATATGGTTACTTGGCAACTGAACAATATGATGGTACATAATTTTATTCAGGAAAACCTCAGCACGAGGGATTTCTTCAGTATCTTGATCCTGATCAATATGCAAATAAGAGAATTCATCCACAGTCTCAAGTTTTTTTTTTTATCTCAAGATCGTCCTAAAAAACCTTCCAATGTTTGGCATTGTCAGGGATAGAGGGTATGTATTTTACTTCCACCTCATACTTGAGCTTTGACGGGAAGGGGACCCTGAAATTGCTTGCTGAGACATCCAATGAATCTACCATAGAGTTCTTCTCTCTTGGAACAAATGAGATATTAACATCCAAGAAGAAACTGTCAACAAGATCCCATACTTCATTTCTATAGGCCCTTAACCTAGGGTGTTTATCCTGATAAATATTTCTAACCTGATGTACTACCAATTCAACATCTCCAAATATTGCTAGCTTCTCAATATTCATGTCTTTGGAAGCTCTCAAACCCAAAAAAAGAGCCTCATATTCTGCCACATTGTTTGTCGTTTCAAATTCAAGCTTAAAAGACAGAGATATGGTCTCTTAGGTAGGGGAAATAAAAACTACCCCAACCCCAACACTTTCTTTGGAAGCGGCTCCATCAAAAGATTTTTTCCAAACAAAGGCACTCGAAGGAGGGTCTTCACAAGTGGTGAGGGGATGCTTTCTGATTTCAATGGTTTCTTGAGGACTATCAATGATTTGTAGCATACTAGTTCCCAGATCAATGTCTACTGCAAAAATGGTGTGGTTGGTCAGATTTGCTTCATCACTGATGATGTAAGCAAGTTGCGCTTCCCTATAAATCCTTCTTTTTTCACCCCCAAACACAGGAACAATTGCATATGAAATATCCATTTGTAAGGTACCCCCCAGTATTTTTATCCAATATCTAGATAGAAGCATCCCAAACTTAAGGGGAACATCAACCACCACAATATTCATGACCACACTCTTCATTGGCAACTGGAACAAAGATACAACCAAGTCTTTCATAACCCCAAGGCACTTCACCTTCCTGGAATCAAACGAATACAGGTCATGGTAAGCTTTTGTAACCTCCAACCCGAGTTCCTCCATGACAATCTTAGGCATGATATTGTGAGAGGCCCCTGAATCCATCAAGCAATTATGCAACACCTTGTCATGGATGTTCAGTGAGGTATAGAAAGGAGGGGAGGATTCATCTCTATCCTCCACTAAAGGTCCTAGTATGAGAACATGCTTTTCATCTTCCAGGTTGACTGAATATGTAGGATGGGATGAAAGCTCAGGCTGCAACACTTTGGAGAGGTACTTCTTGAAATCCTCATTTTTAACTAGCTCCAAGAAAGGCACATGAATTTTAATCTTTTGAATATCATTACCAAAGATAAAATAGGAGGGAAGCTTCAGAATATCCTTCACTTCTGGGGCATGATTCTTGATCACTGCTTGGGGGTTTCGTGCCTCCTTTTCTTTACTGCTAGATACCACCTCCTTAACATGATTCTATGTTCTAGTAGGTTGTTCAGGACTGTCAAGTTTTCCCTCTTTCTTTTTGGACTTGAGGTTATATCTATTTGGTTGACTACTGGTCCTTTCCCGTTTGCTCATTTCATTTAGCTGGATATCCATGAGGGAATCTTCATATGCAAACTGAATTAAATGAGGAAATGAAGAGGTGTCACCTAGGCAATGGATTTCAAGATCTGCATCTTCTTCCTCTGCTTCATCAGTAACCATATTATTTTGGAGAGGGGTATGGATCTTTTGATCATCCCTATTTCTTTGATCTCTTTGGATGATTCGAGGGGTGTTATTTGGTCTTCTGAAATTGCCTCTATTATCAGTATTTTGAGCACTCTTATAGCCCTATTTTCCTTCAAATTTCAATTTCTCCATTTCTGTAGAAAGTTATTTAACCAATTTAGCCAGCTCATCCCCTTGAGGGTGGGAAGCAGAGGGATCAGAGGTTGAAGCTTCAGACCTTCCTTTTCTTCTGTCTCTATTAGCCTTACTCCTACGTTTGTCAACTGGCAGTATATTGGATTCTACTTCAAGGGCTGCATCTTGCATATGAGCCAAGGAGGTAGCTCTTCTTTCTCTCAGCAGGAGGAAAAGCTCAGGGTCAAAGGCACTAGCATAGGTGTTCTTGGCAGAGGTCTCGGTAGGATTAATATTGGTGGGGATCTTATTGTACATTTTATTAAATAGAATTAAAGTTTGTGTGTTATGTAATTTATTCATTATTAAAAAATTAATAAACCTCTTAGATATAATAGCAAAACTTAAACTTTTTAAGCGATTAAATAATTACATCAAATAGTCATAATTCTTAATTTGAATTCTAAAATTTTAAAACCATATGAGAACAAGCATATGTTGCGAAGCAACTTAGTCCCAACTTATTAAGGAATAGTTTCCTTGTGTACATTGTAAATTGTTGACACTTGTTTTTCATATGAAGGAAATAGTTTCAAGAGTTTCCTAGTGTACAGTGTAAAGAGTTAGCTTGTTATACGTGTACATTGTAAAGAGTTTATTTATTCTACATATAACATCTATGCATTTGAAAATATCATATTTTCATTGTAAAGAGTTCACACTTGTTCTTTGTATAACCTCCATGCATTTGAACAAATCATATTAGTATAGACCTTGAAGCCCACATTTCATGGAGATATGATAAGAAAGCTAGTAGTTTCACCAAGAGCTTCTGTAAGTAGGTGGAAAGGCATAGGAGCATACCTAGTTCGACCAGATTCAGTGGACTTTGCTTATCAAACACCAATACCAAATCTTTCTTGCCTTTTTTTCAAAATATTAATGGATTTGCACTAGATTTAAATTGGTTGAATACTTTGCTGGTTATCGACGTCATTGTCCATCCGAAGATAATTCCACTTTATTTTGTGCATCTTGTTTTAAAATCTTTGACTGTTAGTTTTGTTTTTGAATGTTCATCCGAATTCAATGCAAGGATAAAGTCTCTCATTTGCAAGCTTAAAAGGGAAAGTACTCTAGTTTTCTAGCTTCCTGTCATTTTCATGAATCTTCCAATAATAAATTAAATTGTTCCTTCACTATAATTACTCGTCTTTCTCTTAGAATTGAATCCATAAGTAGCCAAATTAGCGCCCAAGTCAATCATCGATTTAATCCCCTTCTTAACTCCTTTTTAAATATTTTCTGATTTTCAAATATTTTTCGACATTGTTATTGAACAATTTTTTTTTATATATAGATGGACAAGACACAATTCCGACCACAGAAAAAACTCCACTCATTCCCCCAAGTCAACATTAATCTTCTTAAACATGTAAATGGTATTAGAAATGCTAATTTACTCAAAATGAACTATATATAAGTATGGATTTGGTACATGTTCCCTTTGAAAACAATTGAGAGTAGTATGTTCACCATTAAAGTGTTTAAAGCACGTAGATCATGAATAAATTTTATTTAATTTAATCAATAAAAAATATTTTATTTAATTACATTAAATTTTATGAAAGTATAAATTGTTTAATACATGCTAAAGTTTATTTAATTATATATAAAAAAAAAACTACTTTTGTATAATTACATTCAATTTTATCGAACATAACATAAATTCATTAACTTATCTGCTCCCAAAAACAATTTTCTTATAAATAAAAATAAATATTTTTTTGTTTAATTACATTCAATTTTATTCAACGTAATAGAATTTCATGTTAACTTTTTCCGCTCCCAAAAGTGATTTCCCATAAGAAATATGGGGCGTCTGTATGAAAAATAATAAAATGGGAATGACGTGATAATATAACAATACACATCGTAGTGTTCCTCGACATAAAAAAAGATCGCTCGGGAGAATTCCAGACTCAGTAGAGAGTCCAGTCGATTGTTAACCACAAACATCGTGTTATGTGCACATCCAGGTGGTAGTGCATCAGCCAAGCTCCTACATATATAATTACCATCGCAGGTGCATCAGCCAAGCTTAGTTATATTTTATCATCGCAGGTGCTCAAATGTATTTTTTAGATTTTTAAAGTGGGTTTTCAGGAACTTTCTCTATAAGAAGCACCCCAGATTGATCAGAGAGAGCCTACATCGCTTTCTCCTTGAGGGTGGAAGGATCCACACAACTAGAGACCTAGGAGAAAGGAAAGGAAGGAACTACCGCACTCACAAATGATTGTATACATTGTGTTAGCAATATCCAAGTGGATAACAAATCAATGAATACAGTAAGTGGTTTAGCAATAGTCGAGAAGATACACAATAATTTCTGGTCTGATACATTTTGGTGAGGGCATGGATTATCAGACTAGAGATTATCTGGTACGATCTTTCCAGTATGGTTCCGGTGAGGTGAGTCGGGCTTATTGTGAGGCAGATATTATGGGAGTCCTATCCATGGAATTTCTGCAGGACAATTAGTCAAGGATCATAATTTACATCTCTCTGGTAAGTGGTCTCTACAACCATCCACCTTACCCATTTACCATCAATCTATAACACTATAGTATAGCTAGCCTATAATTTGGAATTTGGACATTAACAAGTAAATGTAGTCTATAATTTGGAATTTGGACATTACCAGGTAAACACATTGGATGCTTGTTGGCAGATGCTACTTCCTTGGTGGCATCATGATTTGAGGTGAAAATGAATTCCCTGGATTTACCCACTTTCTTGAAAATGTCTTGTTCTTCATTGTCTTGTTGACAAGGGAAGCTGTGGAGAAGCTCGCAGACTCATTTTTCATGTAAATAGATTCATCAATGTTAGATGATATGCCCTCTCTATTGATGCTGCGCCATCATGGAATGAGTTCATGGAAGAGGGGTACCCTCTAGGAGAGAGAGGAAGGAAAGAGCCTCGTTGGAAATGAAAAATGACAGTAAAGGGAAGGAAAGAGAGTCCTAAAAAATGACAGTGAGTGAAGATGTTTGCATGTGATGGTGAGTTGTATGTGTAGGTGGTAGTGTAGGTGGAAACAATGGATTAACATTTGTCAACAATTTGACAATAGGATGGATGAACCATAGTTCAACTAGAAACTTACGATATGGAGCTCTAACATAAAATGTTAACGAACTAATGCTATCTCTTGAGATATCATTAGTTCATTTCTAAATCCTACATCTTGTTGGATTACTGAGAGGGGGGGTGAATCGGTAATAGCGTAATTATAATATTTTTTCTTCAAATGTTATATCAATGTATAATTATTATCCAATAATGAACAGTAAGAAATAAACAATCACATACATACGCAGTACACCAGTGTTTTATGTGGAAACCCAAATCGGGAGAAAACCACATAATGTTTTTTCTTATATGTCTTGAAGAATTACATTCATTAGAAGCACCAACTTCCTTTTTTCTCCAGCTGCAACTGGAAGGAGGCTCCAACCCCCTAGTTTCTTAGGCTACAACCTGAGGGAAGCTCCAACTCCCCAATTCTCTGGCTACAACTAGAAAGAGGATACAACCCCTTATGTTCTCCAACCACAACCGGAAGGTGGCTACAACCACCTGTCTTTGCCCCGTCCTGCCACCCTGAAGTAGAAGTAGAATGATGGAACCACTGTCACACTATCACTATAATATATATCGTTGTAAACTTGTACTAACAAATCTAAACCTTGCAACAACCATGCATCAACCTGTACCTCAACCTGTAATCAACATGTACCATAAAAAAGTGTATCAACCATGCACCAACCTGTACCGAAAAACCTGTAATCAACCTATACCATAAACAAGTGCATCCAACCATGTACCAAGTATGTACCAATCATGTGTCAACCACTCATCAACTGTGACTCATCAATATGTACCAACATCATCAACTATAAACCTCTTGTATGTGCCAACTCATCAACTACTTGTCTCAACCATGTACCTCAACCAAAAGCCCTCATCAATTTCATCATCCAAATTTGATTTGTAGCTCTGTAATAGACCTAGTGTATCTGATCACATTCCTGCAAACCTTCCTTAACTTTACCAACAAGAGACTAGCATTTTCATCAAACTTTTCTTTAGTCTCACATGCCTAGTTTTGGATTAGTCAACAACCCTAACTTGAAATAATCATAAATTTGAACCTGTAATGTATAAAGATCTGAAA
>WSFP011415599.1:0-23799 GCA_009831015.1 Picea engelmannii
CTCATGAGGTTGTTGTTTGGACCTTAACCAATCTAAACATCAACAATAACCAAGAAGCTAAAACTCATAGACATGATTTTCATTATATTTCTAGTTGGTTGCTTATGTGTAGGCTACATTGAGAACAAGAGCATATAATCAATCTTGAATAGAGATTGCAGAGAGAAAATACAGTTCCGTAGATGATTCATTTTGATGAAGTGAGTGGGCCATAAGTCCCTTGTTTATGGATGATTAGGTATTAGAGAAGTTAAATCCTTGACCCTGACACAACTTCTAGAGTTTTGAAGAGAACACAAACTTAACATGGGTAAAGCAAAGAGAGAAATGTTGGAAGACCTACAAACCATCAATATGCAGCTTCAAGAAGATAATAAGCACTTGAAGGAGAAGGTCCAAATGTTTGGTCGAAGGATGGTAGAGTTGGAAAAGAAATTTGAGACCTTTACCATAGTATTGTTATTGTTGAAGAAGAGATTTGATGAACGCCAACACTCCCTCACTATGGTTATGGCAGATTGGGACGAGAGCAGAGTGTGGCTTGTGCAATTGGGAGATAATGTCATCTAGATGGATAATGTTGATTATATTGTAGCTTTGGGAGGTATTCCCACAAGAGGCTAATGTGTCAGGCATGTGGGAATATTCGATGGCACCAGTTTAGCCTTTCGTTTAGTGAAATTGGCCCCAAAATGAGGCTAGGGCCTCATGGGAAAATTGATGGGCTTTGTGGGCTTTGTGGGCTTGTGTGGGGGTGCCACACCCACAAAGCGAATTAATATATTCTAATTAATTGTTGAGTTTAGAATGGGTGCCCAAACTCACTCATTGGACTTGATATAAAGGAAAGAAGTCATTGTGACATTTGATTAATTGTGCAAGTATGGAGTTAACATAAGTGAGTGAGCACTTGTGCTAGGAGGCTTCGTGATTTCAGTAAGGGAATGTTTGTAACTTTAGAAATCTGGCCTGGGAGAGAGGCATTCGTAGAAGGAAGAAACTATATGAGTGGAGAAAATTGTACAGAAGTGTTCGTATAGTTTTATGTACATGTACGGGGGTCACAGTGGGCACAGTCGTGTAGGTACGCGGATTGCAGTCGGCATAGTCGTGTATGTGTTAGACAGTTGGTTGTCATTGATGTCAACAAGCAGTGGTCGTTATTGATGTCAAAAGATGTGATGGGTGTATTTGGAGAAGTCTCCAAAGTGGTCATTGTTAGCACAAGATTAGTTAAGGTGCCAAGTGTCGAGAAAAAGCATTGAAAACACTCTCACAAGGTTCCAAACATCAAAATCACCCACAGATTTACGCTATCGAATTGCACGCAGACACACAGGCGGGCATTACCGAAATTCTAGTAGAGGCTGAATTGTGCAGAGTTATTCTGCTAGTTTTGAGTCACTAATTTAAATCTTGGATTGTCAACAATTAAGAAGGTATTTTTGAAAACTGGAGGCGGTTTTTGTTTATAACATTCCAAATAACAAAAACCTCTCTCAATTTTTCAAAATGTGTTATGGTTTGAGAGATATTATACATAGAAGTGGCGCTACCTAATTTCCTGTAGCGGTCACGGTTTTGATATTCGCCTTGTTGGGATGTTGCCACCTATCAAGCAGGATTCGAATGGCTTCTCAAGGATCAGTTAAATGTCAAGGGGCACCTGCACCTAAGATTTAGCTCCAGCAAAGGCCTCATGCAATGAGGTGGATACATTTTATTAATGACTTCCAACAAATTCCTGAAAATTAGTAGTTTGTTGGATTTTTGTCTCTTTGATTGTTGCCACCTATCTCCAAGGTTTAGAATCCAAGGGAGGAGATGGGATTAGACCTCCTAAGGTTATGAGGATGTTATTTTCTATTTAAGGAAGAAAATATCTCTTGGATAAGAGGATTCATGAGCCAAGGGAGGTCGAGAGGCTCTGTTTTTGTACTTTGACAGATTAATTTGAAGATAGCCTATCTTATCATTTTCTGTGTTAAGAATTCATTTGCAGAAGGAAGTGATGTTTAGCTATGTTTTTTCTTTGTTTTGGCTCTTAAGCATTGTTCTTATTCAATAGTAAGTGTGAGAGGGTTGCTTAGGAGGATCCTTTGAGATATTCTACCTTGTGTGTTGTTAAATCTCTTCTGAAAAGGATCTTCATATTATGATTCTTCTTCTATTGTATCAACATCTTTTTGTTTGCAGTTCTATGTTTTCTCATAAAATTCTTCCACCTGAAAGCCTTGAAAGGCTAAACGTTTCTTTTGGATGATCTGTTTTGCTGCATATGGAAGATGATTTGCAGGGATAAATTCATATGATTTGTCAAGTCAAGCAAATAGCTTCAGCCCTACCTCTCTCATAATTTCAAAATCAACTTTCTTTTCGTATTTCTTGATGTGTAAGGCTTACCCCTATGCAGTCATGGGGTGACTCCTTGTGCTAACAGTCCCCTTGTGGTGTAGCTCTAAGCATGGTCCTCACAGGAACATGCTTTGAAGAAGTCTACAAGAAGCCCTAGAGGTGTGGTTATCGAACCCAAAGTTGATCGCAGAAAAAGTTCATCAAGGACAATGTGAATGCAGATAAGTCACTCGTGCATGGATAGTCCTTGTCATGTGGTTTCTGGTGATAGGTGGTAAGCCACCTGGTTCTTCATTGTTCGAGGGTTATGGCCTTGTGAAGTTAGAAGCCCCAAATAATGGTTAAGAAGCCCCTAGTTAGTTACAAGTCAATTAATGAAAGAGTAAAGTGGTTTTTACAAGAAACTTAAGAAGCCCCTAATATTAAGGAAAGAAGTTACCCAACAAAAGTATAAACACACCTCAAGGAGTCATTCACAAGTACATTCACTCACTCTTTCTATTGAACATCTTCTAGTGAACTAGTGATCTATTGGCAAGTTTTGCGATGACAAAATCTAAGGTAGCGACAAGTGAGAAGTGTAGGAGTTTTGGGGTTGTAGAGGAGAGCGAAGTTCACTGAGGAAACCCCAATTTGTTTGACCCATGCAAGTTGCAGTATACCTGTCACGCGAGGCCATGCGAGATAGGATGTCCTAATCACGCGAGGACAAGACAAGTTTGGGGGAAATGCTAGTACCAGGTTCCTGGAGACAAAAGATAACTTACAGGTCAACATTTCAGTGTTTCAGGTAAGCTACAAAGGCATTGGTATGTTTGTGTACTTGTTGTGATGATTATTCTTGATTATGATGTGTTGTATTGATCTGAATTATTTTTGGCATGAAATGAGAGCAAAGATATAATAAATAAATGTACAGAGATATCTCGGATATCCAATAATTTAACAGAAATGTATCAGAGATGCAACCATAAACACAGAGATACAGTAATACACAATTTTCTATTAATGAGCGAAAATGTACAAAGACTGTAAAAATACAGAGTGAAAGACTCGCTAGAATGGTGGTAGCTTATCTCTAAGAAGAGATGTGTCCGCTACTCGCATTCGCAAGAAGATGATTTTTTACAATGAGGCTCCAAAGGCATTTTTTATCATAAAGAAAATCCAAAACCCTAACCCCAGAAGATGAAAGGCCAACAGTTTTGTGGACCCCGTTTTGGGTAGTTTGGTGTATCAACTTCCTGGGGGCGTAACTTTGGCATACGATCTTCGTTTGGGGCGCACGATAACTCGTTGGAAAGGTATCATCAAGGAGATTCATTTTGGGGGCTCAATCAAATCCTTTCTAAATCGTTGAGAAGCTCGATTCCGAAAAACCTTCATTTAGGCCCTCAAAATGGCCCCGAAAGTTAAAAACTGCTAAAAATAGTAAATTGCCAAAATTGCCAGAAAATTGTTTTGAGCGAGTTGGAAAAGGTGGGTGGCCACTGATATCCACCTCGATTAATCCTCCCTCCTTAGGAAGAAATGGTATCCATTGTGTTGAGTGCTTGGGGGAGAGGGAAGAGAGTCTGTTGAATCTACATCTTGATGAGTTGATGGCCCTATTGGAGAAGTTGTGTTACTTAGCTTTTTGAAGGTTGTCACGAGCCTGTGGTTGGAAGGGTTGGACCTTTTTAACCAATCTGGCTACATGAGATGTCTATGTGCAAAGGGAATCTTTGTGCTTTGTTGTAGCCTTATCAACCTGCTTATGTTGGATAGAAGATGCTTGGGCCAATGTTGTAGTGGTTGCAGTATCCTTATGTTCACCTTTTGAACAGATTGAGAAGAAGCTAAATTTTGTAGTATGCGATACTACTTTGCGGCACTATTTAGGTGGGACAGTAGTTGGAACCACCTCTGGTATCCTATAGAGATGACCCCCAAGAGTATAATTGACACTACGGGGTCGAGAATCATAGATAGCATGGTGCTTCCACATATATGGTTGGCCCAAGAGAACATCACAGACATCCAGCGGGGCAACATCACATAATACCTCATCCTTGAAGGGATGGATGTTGTATGACAATCGACACTACTGGCTGACACGAAGATCTCGTCCCTGGTGAAGCCACTCGATGTTGTATGGTTGTGGGTGTGGTGTTGTCGACAATCCCAAATGTTTGACGACCTCCGCTGAGATCAGGTTCTTATGGCTTCTGCTATCAACAATAAAATGCAATGGGGTCCCCTTCACCCACATATGTGAATGAAAAAGGTGCTCCCCCTCTTCAGGATCTGTTGATTCTTTTGGTTGAATAGTTATGGTCGCGACAATGGTAGTGGGGTCTGTGTCGATGATCTGTCTTCTGTCAGTATTTTTTGAATCAGGGTTCGGCTCCTTGTCTTTGATTTCAGCCACCACTGACTGTTTTGAGAGACCTTCAATGATGTTGTGCCAGGGTCTTTTGTGGAAATTGCACCTTTTTTCAGTGTCCTTCTTTGTTTCCCTGTGGCTTGGACTGGTTTTCGGAAGACTGTTTGTTAGGACTATCTTTATCACACTTTGGTTGTTACGGATTTGCAGACCCGAACTCCCATTTGTTCTAGTGCTTAAATTTATGCTTGATTTTAACAACATATTGATAAGCAGCACCAAGTGATGAGATTTACAGAAAATCCATTTTAGTTTGGATGTATCTGTGTAGATCCCCACGGTATTTCAGAACCAAATGTCGTTCAGAGTCTTTGATACCCATCTTGGTGCACAAGGTATGGAAGGTATTGGTGAACTCTAGAACTACTTGGCCCCTCTCTTGTCACAATGTGGTCCATCGCATGTATTGGTCCTCATAGTTGCCAATAGGGTAATATTGTTCCTTTACCGTATCCACAAAAAAATCTCAAGTGGGCTCAGCCTTATATATTCCAGACTCCTCTGTGGAACTTTTTTCCCAGTAATTTTCCCACCAATGTTTGACATGGGGGAGAGCCTTAAGGAGTGCGAAGGTGATCTTTTCCCTGTCGGAGAAATTGTGAACGAGAAATAACCTTCTAGCAAATTTAACCATTTTTCTAGGGTATATGCATCTATCTGTCCTTCAAATATGGGAATATCAAAATTAACTTGTACCTTGAAAGGTGATATGCCTCCAAAGTGGTCGCTTGATGAAGATGCTCTTGTTGTTATCTGTAGGCGTTGAAGGATGTGGGAAAAATTCTCCATCATTTCGTCCCTCTGTCGCGTGAGAGCTTGCTCAAGCAACAAATTAATAGAATCGCCTGCTCTATCATTTTTCTTTTCTTCTTCCATGGAGGGTTTCTTGGGCATGCGAGAGTGATTGTATTTAAGAGAGACAAGCTCGAGACCCAACTTTCTATACTCGGACCTCATCGGGGACATGCACTTAAAAATGAGCAAGAGCAGCCTGCTCTGATACCACTGATCTGAATTATTTTCGGCACGAAATGAGAGCACAGATATAATTAAGAAATGTATAGAAATATCTCGGATATCCAATAATATAATAGAAATGTATCAGAGATGCAACCATAAACATAGAGATGCAATATTACACAATTTTCTATTAATGAGCGAAAATGTACAAAGACTGTAAAATATAGAGTGAAAGACTCGCTAGAATGGTGGCAGCTTATCTATGAGAAGAGATGTGTCTCCTACTTGCATTCACAAGAAGATGATTTTTTACAATGAGGCTCGAAAGGCCTTTTTTATCATAAAGAAAATCCAAAACCCTAACCCCGGAAGATGAAAAGCCAACAGTTTTGTGGACCCCGTTTTGGGTAGTTTGGTGTATCAACGTCTCGGGGGCGTAACTTTGGCATATGATCTCTATTTGGGGCACACGATAGCTCGTTGGAAAGGTATTGTTGAGGAGATTCATTTTGGGGGCTCAATCATATCCTCTGTCTATATTTGAGAATATTGATCCCGAAAAACCTTCATTTAGGCCTTCGAAATGGCCCCGGAAGTTAAAACTGCTAAAAATAGTAAATTGTCAAAATTGCCAGAAAACTGTTTTGAGCGAGTTGGAAAAGGTGGATGGCCACCGATATCTACCTGGATCATGTATGCTTGAGTCATAATTGGCATATTGATGAGGGTTTTACACATGATTAAGGTACATCTTAGCTACATGATTGAGTAAGGTATTTCGGTATATTTGGTTCAGCATATGGCATGTTTGTTATGGTTCATATCTTTGAGATGATTGTTCATTGTTGAGGTATACACTTGATGTATGGTGGCACATGCATGAGGGACATGCATTGGTTCTTCATTGATGATATGGTACATGTCTATACTCGATTGATGCTATGGTATATGGTACAAGTTGTATTCATGGTTGACATATGGTACATGATTGGCTACTTATCATTGATGTTGTAGTTGGTATATCTTATTGATGCATATATGTTGGTACACAGTTTATGGATGATATGGTTCAGGTTTTGGTATAGCACGGGTTGATGGTGGAGTTTATAGGTTGGATACAGTAACAGGTTGATGTGATAGGTTATAGGTTGATGAGACAGTGGTAGTGACAGTGACAGTGGTAGTGACAATGACAGTGATTGTGGTAGTGACAACTAGTCTACACTTGTATTTCAGGGCGGTAGGATGGGTCAAGGAAAGGGGGTTGTAGCCCCCTTTCGACTGGTGTCGGAGAACAAAGGGAGTTGGAGCTTCCTTCAAGTTGGATCCTGAGAATCAAGGGGTTGTATCCTCCTTCTGGTTGGAGCCAGAGAATTCAAGGAGTTGTAGCTTCCTTAAGGTTGGAGCCTATAAATAGGGGGTTGTATTCTCCTTCCAATTGTAGATGAGGAATTGGGAAGTTGGTGCTTCCAATGAATGTTTTTTTTATATATATAAGAAAATCATTGTGTGGTTTTCTCCCATTTGGGTTTCCATGTAAATTTAGGTGTATTGTGTTTCTGTGGATGTATATTATGCTTTGTTGATTTATATTGCTCATGATATATTGATGATATAATGTTGATGATGTTAATGATTACAGATTGTGGTTAAAAAGTAAAGTCCTCATACTAATTTACCCCCCCTCCTAGTATTCCAACAATATGTACGCAGGTTGCAGTAAGGTGACTCGCATATACGCGGGTTGCAGTAAGGTGAATCGCATATACGTGGGTTGCAGTAAGGTGAATCGCATATACGCGGGTTGCAGTGGGCACAGTCACGTGTGTACGCAGGTTGTAGAAGGGTGAATCACATACACTCATACAAGGTTTTTGAGCATGAATAGGTCAGTACAAGCTGACATTAGTAGCAATACATGTGGCGTCAGTAGGTCATACATGTGGTCTACAACATATTTGTAAGTTGGGATTTGTCCCAAGTATTTTGTTGATATTTTGTGGTTTTGGAAGGACAAGGTTGTCCTCAAATTTTGGTGGATTTCTATTGGCTTGGAGGATTGGTTTTGCCCTCTGAATTTCTGAATTTGACAAGGTTACAGAACATAAATTTTGTGTCTCTCATGCATTGGTGATTCATCTATTATCTTGTTTGTTTTCGTTGCGTATAATTTAAGTCAATAATTTTCAGTGTAAAATTGTTCAGCGATAACAACTAGGGTTTACTATTAGCTCACTAGGAAGCAATTTTCAAATCTGAAAATTAGTCACATAGAGTTGCATGTGAAAATTGACATGGTATTAGAGATTGGGATTTGAAGATAAGGGGATCATATTGAGACACATTGTGGGCTACAACACTGGAAGAATGTTGTTCTTGTTCTTGTTCCGGGCAAGTAAAAATGGTGAACACATTAAATCTTGAGCACGGGTTGGAAGGGGAAACCAACTTCTAGGCTTGGAAGGCAAGGGTTCTATTTTTGTTGGAAGAAAATGACCTCAAGGAGTATGATGAGAGTGTGGTATCATTCAGTTTGGAGTCAAGAGAGGTGTTGAGGGTGTCGAATGTGTTATGGGTGCAAGAGAATGGGTGTCAGAGCTTAGGAGGAGTGTTCTCTCAATCTTAGATATTGAGAAGAAGGGCTACCATATATTTTTTCGAGATGGATAGGTGTTGTTTGTGCCCAAATGATCTAGCTTCAGATAAATGGTGGTTATTGGACTTAGGGAGGGTAACCTATATAGGCTAAGGGGTCGGCCTATGTGTGTTGTGACCAGTATGAGTAGAGAGACAAATGAGGAGGAGCTGGTAGCTCCACCAGTGGTGAGGTAGGTGGCCCCACCAATAGCATATGTTGAGAGGGAGAAGGTAGTTGCACTAGTGGTGAGGCAAGTGGTCCCACCAGTAGGGCCAACTCAAAGGGAGCTAGAGTTCAGAGGGAATCAACCCTTAGGATCCAGTAGGGAGGAGAAAGCTTTTAGGACAGTTCAGAGGAAGTTGTACTTTAAGGGGAGTCAATAGGATTATAGGGAGCATCACTCATCCAAAGGGAGTCTACCTTCAAGTGTAGGTGGAAGAGAGGAGTCTTCTAGACAAGTTTCATGGGTTGAGGAGAGAGGTCATTGTGAGATTTGATTAATTGTGTAAATATGGAGTTAGCACAAGTGAGTGAGAACTTGTGCAAGGAAGCTTGGTTATTTCAACAAGGGAATGTCTGTAACTTTGGAAAATATGTCCTAGGAGAGAGACAATCGTAGAAGGAAGAAACTATACAAATGGAGCGAATTGTACGGAAGTGTTTGTACAGTTTTTTATACATGTACATGGGTCATAGTGGGAACAATAACGTACATACACAGATTGCAGTGGGCATAGTTGCATATGTATGTAGGTTGCAGTAAGGTGAATCACATATGCAAGGGTTGTAGTGGGCACAATTACGTATGTATTGTTAGAATATAGAAGATTGTGTGCCCGTTTTACCATTGACGATACCCTCATCACCCAACCATAGGCCTAAGCCACCCTCCGAGCACCTTAACCTTGACTGAGAATTACTCCAGAAGCAAACCTTAGGCTAGATAGCCAAACGAGGTGTAGTGTATATTTCTCCAAGGATAGTGCACCAACAATAGTCGATCAGATAGTCCAAACCCTAGCCAAGAGATAGTCCAAGCCAATACTGAAAACTAGTTGCTGCTGCAGCTGCACCTGCAACCCTCCTCCACATGTGCGCACCAAACTGGGAACTGCAGTGCGCACCAGTTGCTCTCTGCCAGTTCTGAGATGTGTCAAATGAGAACTGGCACCCTGTATTTATACTGGTTATGCCAGATTTGTTGGGGCCGACTTCTCCTTCTGGATATGTGTCTGTTCAGTATATTATTATTGTTTCTAGCTGACTTCTTCTCTTGGAGGCTAATAACCTAATATTTATTATCTTCTTGAGCCGACAAGACTTCAAGGGTTATTAGCCAACTCATTAGGATTTTCTCTTGCTTTCGGGAGGCTTCTATTCTCGTCAGGTTCACACGTGGAGGTAAATACCTCCCGTAGCTACCATAATATTAACACTCCCTCCTAGCTAGGGAGGTATTATAGGTAATGGTCTTGAGCACAAAAACATACCATTTACCCGGTAGCATCAATATAGTCGTCTAGATTATCTCATGACTAGATCATGAGCATCACCATCACCATCAACTGCATCATCTCTCAAAACCATACTTCATCTGAGTAATTAGACATGATGCTGGATAAGTCACTCACACCATAAAGTGATATAAGAGCCACTCTTATAATCTAGACGAGTAAATGCTCTAAACCAATTTCCATCTAGAAAATCTATGTTCGTCATTCGTCTGGATGGTTATTATTTCCAATAAACTGTTGATAGTCTTCAAGGCAGTTAGAACAAAAATAGAACACAACTGTGTCTATCCATAGTAGTACATAACTACAATTCAGTGGTTCACTACCACATCAAGTAACACACAAGTACTTGATGTTAACCACAATGCGAAATCATTGTCTGGCGAGGCGGGCCAGTCTTCTTGAGTAACCCTTAAGAAGAGAGACTGCCCTAGACCACTCCTCATGTTAACCACAATGGGAAGTCGTTGTCTATGATATATCAGAAAACAGACTACCTGCCACGTTAACCACAATGGGAAGTCACTTTCCGTCAGAAGTCTCAATCCACTTTCCGAACGGGAAAGCATTTGTCCAAGATGGACTATTTTTCAAATTTAAAGATGAATGTCTTCAATAATGTTTTCAGTGCTCCCTCCTAACTTGGAGAGTCATTTATTCCTTCTTTTCTTCAATAAGAAGGAAGTTGTTTCCACGAGCTCCAGCTTGAGTACGCAAACTCTTTCATCTTGGATAGAAGCTTTACCAAAATGTCTGCTTATCTGCTCATCTGTGGAGATATGTATTGGAGAGATCATTTTCTCCTTTCTGGACTTCATCATGGATAATGTAATGCTTGATTTCAAATGTACTTTAGTCTGGAACAATGTGAAGGATTCATGTAGATCTGAACAATAGAGTATATCATAGTTGGAAAGCTGGAACATATCTATGTGACACTTTTTCTGTCATCATGAGATCTGATCTACTGAGTAGTCATCTTGATGTTTATAGGAAATCTTCACCATGCTTCTACGGTGCACTGGAGATTCTCCACCAAGTTATCTTCTTCTATCTGCATACAGGAGTCTCTTTTCTGGTATGCCTCAAAGTCTTGAGATTGCTCTTCATACGCTCTTTATTCAATTTCTCTGGAGAACATTCTTTGCATTCATCTGATGTAGAATTCCGACTCATGGATGTTGTGGATGATATAATGACTTATGTAGAGATAAGTCTGGTTTACTGGAACAAGTAATCATCATAGTATTCTCCCTCCATCTAGGAGAATCTCTGGTTCTAGATCTCGTAATGCTTTCATTCATAAGTCTTCCATACATTGTTTCTTCATCACGACTTTCAGTTCTTCTGCTTGATTGCTTTTAGTGAGTTCATATTAGGCTGGTAATCTTGGGATTCTTGATACAATGATTGGTTGTTCTGGTTTCTCTTTCATTCTTGGAATCCTCGTGTTCTTCTTCATGTTTTTCTTTAGCTCTTGGGTACATGGAGTTTATTACAGATTCCATGCCCTAGAGATTCCACTTCTTCTTTTCATCATAGGATCACGGATCTGGATGGACAGCCAAGAATACTTTAGGGCTTCTCTTCGAAGAAGTCTTCTTCTGCGGTTGAACTGAACACATACTTGTCTTTCATGACTGCTACCATGGATATATATATATCATCATCTTCAATGGATCATAGGATTATCTCCCTCCTAACCCTTGCTTCATGTAAGAGTGCATATAATCGACTCCCTCCATCTAACAGAGTCCACTCTTTCAACTGCATCCTTATTTTCTTCTGCAATATATAATTGGCTCTCTTGTCTAATGGAGTCCATGCTTCCATCTTATTGTTTTCTACAAAATGTCATGAGTCTTTTTCCAATATCTTCTGGATTGTTGACTTCTTTCTGTCTTTGCTTCTTCTAAGTCTCTTATTTTGCAATAGCTTCCACATGATTTGTATTTCATCCTTTCATGTGTATTATCTAATAATATCCATTTTCATCTTGTTTGTTTTTCCATAGGTATAGTTCTTCTTGGAACATATTATAGATATGCAATATATGTACAGAGATGATGCAAACAAGATATGTACAAGAAATAAGAAGAGTGTTGTTGCCTTTTTAGAAGAAGAAGACTCTTCCATCTTGCTTAGTCTTCTTTGTAGGTTCCTTTTCTTCGGCAATCGATGCTTCGTGTTTCTCCTTCCTTTTCTTTAGCTTGGGACATTGATTCTTGTAGTGACCGTACTTTTGACAGTTGAAGCATTGTACTTTTGAAATGTCTTTCTCTTGATTTGGCTTCCTCCTTGAACCAAACTTCCTTTTGTTCCTGAAGTTCTTGAATCTTGTTGTGAAAGCTTGATCATCGTACTTCTTTTGGGGTTTCTCTTTTGCATTGATCCTTGATTCTTCTTGAGCACAACAAGTCCAAAGTTCTTTAAATGTCGAGTACTCCTTCCTTGTGTTCATGCTTGCGGAAAATGCATCCCATGTCTTGGGAAGACCATTGAGTACTAGAAGGTTGAGATGACATTCGAGTGGTTATCCTAGTACTAGATTCCCTGATATTTTGGGATCATTCTTATCCAAGTAACTGATTCATTCTCTCCTATATATTGAGGGAATTCTCATGGAAAAGGTTAAGCAAACAAGGTTAAACAAGATTTATTGGAGAATTGGCGAAAGATTGTGTGAAGGATTGAAGCTTGAACAGCAGGCTAGGAAACTCCAACAAAGACATCATAAGGGTTTTGATCTTCTTCATGCAAGTGAGCAAGTGTGTGTGTCGAAGCCAAGGGCCATCGAAAGGAAGTTTGCGACATCAAGGCTCAGGTTGTAATCTTTACTTTCCATCAATATGATACAGTAATATGTCCCTTTCCCATAAAGCTATTTCCACTTTATTGTATAATTCGTTGATCATATACATAGATTGACCTTTGAATA
Organism: Picea engelmannii; assembly: GCA_009831015.1. Taxonomy (NCBI): domain Eukaryota; kingdom Viridiplantae; phylum Streptophyta; class Pinopsida; order Pinales; family Pinaceae; genus Picea; species Picea engelmannii. Next base: position 12,831 of record WSFP011415599.1, read on the forward strand.
TATTGAGATGTCTTCACCTCGATTGGTTTGTGTTGTCTTGGTCTTGACTGCACAAGAGCATTGGAGCGAAGCGGGAGCAACAAAGACCATAGGAAGCGATTATAAGGTATGTTCTTAGTTCTTGCCTCCTATTTAATTCAATGGACGAAATCTAGGGAAAGAGTCATGTTCTGTCTTGCTTTGTTCTAGATCCAGGTGGATCTAGGGAGATCGGTTTGTGTCCGCACTTACGGATTTATCCAATAACAAAATTGGCGACTCCACTGGGGACATGTCCCATTTTCTTTGTGGCTTTTGATATTTTTCTGTGGCCATTTGCTCTGGTTTCATTTTTCGACTGTCCTATCTGTTTCGGACTCTTCAGGATATCCTGATAGACCTCCTAGGTCCAAAAGCCTTTGTCAATTTTGCTTCAATTTTCAAATTTTTTATTATGTTCAAGAATTCTCGCACTGCACTTCATTGCAGCCTGCGAGAATTGCTAAGGTTCGCACCCTGCCTATAGGTTTCAATGCGAGTTTCTCGCACCTTGCTCAAGGGTCACCTGCGAGAATTAGTGATTCTCGCACTGTTTAATACTGCCTGCCTGCGAACACATTTTTTCAAAATTTTGAATTTGAGTTTTGGTCTTTCCAACTGCCCAGATTAGTTTGATTGCCTCTTTTGAGTTTCTTAGACCATTGATTGATATATTTCTTGTTTTCGTTTGCATGCGTGAACAGTTTTTGGTTTTCAAGGCTTTTCTTGTCATTTGTGGCTTGACTTTCGTTTCTTGACTCTTCTTGGCAAAACCATTCTCTCTGACTTCAGAATCTGAGTGTGTTCGATTAGTTAAGATCCAGTGATTGGTTGAAAGTTGAGTTTGCTTGGTTTTCTCATTTGCTTATGGTTTGAAAGATCATTTTCTTTTGCATTTGAAAAGACTAAATTAGTTTGCTCTTTATTTTTGCTTTCATTGAAAGAGTGGATTGGGTTATTTGCTTGTTCGTTGATTTGATTTTATGTACTCTCACTGTCATAGTCTGAGTCCTTTTTGGAAAGTGAACAAAAGTTTTTTCTTTCAAAAAACTTGTTTTTGTTTTTAGAAAACATTGAAAATCAAATTATTGAGATTGTTGAAGTATTTGAAAAAGACACAATAGAGAATTTTCATTTGATAAGTGATTGTTTGTGTTGGCATTTGAAAGGAAATTTTGCATTATAGTTCAAGGTTGATCTAGAAAACTTTCTCTCTCTCCCATACATAGGATTCATTGAACGAAAAGTGATACATTTCATTCTCATCCTTGCATTGTTGGGTCAGAGTCATACAACATAAGTTTCATTTTCGTTACCTTTGAGTAAACAACAGCCTTCAATAACACTGCGTAATCATAAAATTTATCTAGTAACTCTTTGCTAGGGATCTTTTACACCAACATTTAGCTAGGCTAGCGCTTTGGAGTAGGAAGAGAGATACGCTCTCCAAAAGCACAAAACACACAATAGCATCTTGTGTTAGGGAGTGTTAAATTCCATTTGCAACATCTTGTCCTAGGAAGCCCTTCTCACACAAGGGTCAAGCACGAGGTCGCATTGGTATTGGCAGAGTTACTCACCCTGCTTTGTTGATATCAGTGTAGAGATTGCACGTATTACGGGGATCACTCGGAGGTATACCCACAATGATGAGTGGAAGCCTTTTGAGTTGATTTCGTGCTAGATACCTTGCCCTTGCGTGTGGATCGAACTGTCGACTGTTCCCCCAAGCTTTATTGTTGTTTGTGGTGACCTTAGTGGCCTATCTCTCTAGGTTCTTACCCAAGGTGACTATGGAAGGGAAAGTCTTCACGGCACCTGGAATTGACGTTGACCAAACTCTCTCGGGCTCCTTGGAGGGTATACCCACGATTATGTGTGGGAGCTTGCACCAGGGTGTAAGTCCGTTAAGCAGGTCATCAACGTAACTTTTCCACCCTAGCCCCACCCCTTCTCATCTCGTTGTTGTGACGTTGGATTTCATCACCAACTAGTGGCTTCGAAATTAGAAGGTCTTGTTTGCCTGGTGATCGCTTCCTATATTTTGTTTACTAGCGCGTGTTGTTTGTTTCTCGAAGTTGACCATAGGTTTTTCTTCGCGAAGTTTGTCACTCGTTTATAATAGCTCCCCCACATCGTTCACGGAGAATGCAAGGTTTATATGTACACCTGAGGGCTATCCTCAGCAGAGTGAAGTCCCAGTTGTTACCACACCACAAGTGGAATCAACTGACTCTCTAGAACCTTCTCGAATTACCAATACTAGAGAGGATTTTTGAATTCGTCGTGGTTCTGAATGACCCTTTATGCGACTAAATGCTACCGGAGAATTAGTTGTTACCACTTCTAGATCACCCGTTGGGCCTTTTCCCGGTGTAGAAGGCCAAGATCCTTTTTGGTCAGGTGATTTCCGAAGGATACTTTTTGGTCCTGGTTCGCCTACAATCTCCGAAATCAACCCTCTGGTATTTTCTGAGACAGAGACTGTACCGGTGAATACCACTTATCACTTTACTATCCCTGCCGAGATAGCCCATCTCGCGAATACTACGAGTGTCCCAACCGGGGTCACTACAGCTGGTCTTTCTCCTATCAACACACAGCGAACGCCCAATGTCACACTACCACCTGGATACCATGCGTTGAATGCTTCTATTCCAAAACCTCCACAAACCCCAGCCGATTCTCCAGGTGGTCCTTCTTTTCCTGGGAACCCTATTCCTGGTTTTATTCCGACACTCCCTTAATTTCCTTCTGGAAATCCTAATCCTAGTGGCACTATACCGTCCATTACATCAAACTTGCAGGTTCCCATTGGTGGACAAGGTGGTACAACTCAACTTCCTCTTACCGAACATATTCCACTTACTACACAACCTTTGCTTGGGACACAACTTTCGGTTGGAACACCACCTACGATAGGGGGACCAACCCCACCTTTTGGACAAAATATACCTCCTGCTTTGGCCCAGTATTGGAATCAGATGTTATAAAATCTTCCTCAAATGACTGGGGGGCAGCAGACTGTCCCTACTATAGGCCAACCATATCCAGGTATACTCAATCCTATTTGGGGTACGAATGCTCAAACTCATGTCCCCACTCAGGGATACAATCCCCCGAGTTATTATCCTCTCCAACCACCATCGAATCAGCCTGGGTCTTCCCATTATGGGCAGACTGCTTACGGTCCTACTGGTTTGCCGACAGGGCTTCCACCCCAAAGCCACCAGTACCCATAGGTGAATCGACAATTACCTTTTCTTGCTACTTTGGATTTGCCTGATTTGTCTAGGATTTTAAATGATCCTATTCGTCACTCTCCCCAATGGCCTGTTATTCCCGCCAAGCTTCCCTCGGACATTCCTAAATTCGACGACAAAGTGGGAGAGGACCCAAACAATCACGTTATGACTTTTCACCTATGGTGTTCATCCAACTCGTTGATGGATGACTCTATTCGTTTACATCTTTTTCAACGAACCCTTACCGGTTCTACTGCGAAGTGGTATATCGAATTGCCACGAGGTTTCTTCTTTGATTTCAACACCTTAGCTATGGCTTTCCTTACACATTACCAGTTACCGATCCGTTATGATACCGGGACTGAGATTTTGACTTCCTTTAAACAAACTAAAGGCACTCATATATCTGATCATATCCATGAGTGGAGACGACGTCGACGTCTCATTAAACTTGAACTCCCCGATAAATTACTGGCAGAATGGTTTACGAAATCCTTTGTGAACGAAATTAGTAAAGACATTGCCATGGGTGGCGTTGTTACGGAGGAGCAGGCTATAAGTCGTGCTCAATATATTGATCTCGTTTATTCGCAAATAGGAACACTTTACGATTTGCTACCTGAATTACCTCGTCCTGGTACTTTCAACACTTCAACTACTCCAGCTGCCTCGCATGCAGCTGATGGTGTGATTGGTACTTCCCAATCCCACTCACATTCTGTTTCAAGTACAACCCCTAAATCTGCTTCTTCTAATGTTCAAAATGCTCTGTCTCCTGCCACTCCCACTGGAAAAACTTCTGAGTTCAATGCTGTTCAATCTACCCCTGCCGGTAAAAACAAATCTAAAAAGGGGAGAGGCAAGAATAAGGAGGGAAAAAATAATAATCAAGCAGAGCAAACTAAAACCACTCATGTTGAAGATCGGGATAAGCACAAACCCCACTACCCTTGCCTTATCTGTGGTGACGATCACTACACGAAGGATTGTCCATGACATGCCGAGGTTACTAAGTTCCTTCAAGGGACCCCAAAACCTTCTACACCGGCTGTCTTGTCCCAACCCTTCCCATCTCAACAACAGGTGCAGTTGGTCATTCATGACCAACCATCTACTTCTACGACATCATATGTTTTAATGTGTACTGGTGATTCTAAGCAAAACAACGTTGCACTCACGACTAGAGCCAAAGATTATACTCCATCTAAGGAGAAGGTTGATGATTTACCTCCTGCTTTGGTACAACCATCTCCCGTGACTCCACCTACTAACAGTCCTCTTCATCTCGAACGACTGAGCCTTGATACAGTTCTGCGACCACCCCCAAAAGGTGTCGTTAGGAAATCGGCTTTCAATCCTCATGCTCGTGCGGCCCAGAACTACAGCATTGTGGAAGATCTGGCCCAGGCACCTTCAGCGATGTCAGCCCTTGAAGTCCTTCAGTCTTTTCCTACACAACGGAAGGCACTGTTGAAATCTATAGGTGGAATTGACCCAACAGATACGAATTTAATAGTCTTTGACTTAGATGATCACATTCCACGGTTACCCCCGCAACTCGCGTTCCAGATACAAGTTGTTGTCTCTGACAAGAACATTTGTCGAACTGTTATCGACGAGGGTGCCTCAACATGTGTAATATCTTTTTCTTGTTGGAAATCCATTGGCTCTCCTCCCTTGAATGAATCACAAAACACTCTTTAAGCCTTCAATGGCTCTGGTTTTAAGCCTTACGGTGTTCTTCCTTCGTTGCCTATCACCCTAGAAGGTAAGACGGTCCAAGTTGAAGTGGAAGTCTTTGACGCTCCCCTTGATTATAATCTTTTACTTGGTTGTAGCTGGATCGATTCCATGCACGTCGTTGTGTCAACCCTTTTCCGCGTAGTACGTTTCCCTCATCAAGGAAAGGTTGTTACCATTGACCAACTTGCCTTCTTCAATTCTGATACTCGTACTGGCAACGTGTCGTTTATTTCTAAAACCCCACCGGGTTATGAGAACGTTGGTGTAGGCCTGTTAAAGGACTCCTCGTTAATGGGCACTTTTCCCATTTCACCACCCGATGTTCCATGCCCGTCAGTTGCTTCTATCAACATGATCTCCACTGTGCCTCACGAACTTCCTGCATCACACGACCCTTGGATTGTCCCTGACCCTGGAGATCATTTTTCGTTTCGATGACGTCATGTCGTTAAGTCCGGTTGAGTCTGCTTATCAAGCCATTCAATCGGCAGCACCTTCTACCTCTTCTCTTGATGAGTTGTCTCCTGATCCTTTTCGTGTTATTTTTCCCACTGACGAGATGATCATGTCCATCATGGAAGACACCCCTTGGGATGATGGGCATCATCGTTCCATACTCTTTCTGGAACAACACACTCTTGAGAACTACCAACGGATTTCGACTCCGTCGACCATTGTTGTCATTTTGACAGTTCCGGCGACTTCACACGCTGTGTTTGCTGAAGGGAACTTAAGTAACATCTCACCCACGATTCCCATTGACATCTCCATTAAACCTGGGATTGTTGAAAATGTTCATATTGGAGCTTCGTGTTCTTCCGACGAAATAGTCACCTATACGTCTCTCTTCAAATAATTTTGTGACATATTCGCCTGGAGTTACGAAGAGATGCCAGGTATCGACCCTGCCATTGTTGTACATGAGATAAAGACATACCCTAGCGCTAAACCCGTCCGACAACGCCTTCGTCCAGTTCACCCCCGTATAGCGGCTGCTATCAAGCTTGAAGTTGAAAAACTTTTGAAAGCCGGCTTTATTTATCCGGTGGCTCTTACAGAATGGGTTTCCAATCCTGTCCCGATTGATAAGAAAGGCGGTAGTATTTGTGTATGTGTTGATTATAGGGATATTAATAAAGCTTGTCCCAAGGACAACTTTCCTACCCCCTTTGTCAATCAGATTGTCGTTGACTGTGCCGGAAGTGAAATCTTCTCCCTCATGGATGGTTTCTCCGGCTATAATCAAATTAACATTGCTCCCGAGGACCAACTTAAGACTGCCTTTATTTGTCCTTGTGGTACTTTTGCCTATAGGAAACTCCCTTTTGTTCTTAAGAATGCGGGCGCAACTTTTCAACGCGCTATGTCTTATGCTTTTCATGACATTAAGCATATTGTTCAACCCTATTTGGACGATTTACCAGCTCATTCTATGCGCAGAGTCGATCACCCTACCCACCTCCGGGCTATTTTCGTTCACTGTCGGTTCTATCGTATACGTTTAAATCCTCATAAATACGTTTTTTGCATAGAATCTGGCCGTCTTCTAGGTTTTATCATTTCACGTCAAGGGATTTGGGTGGATGCTATTAAGGTTGAGGCGATTCTTAATCTCCCTCCTCCTTCTACAATGCGCCAGTTGCAAAGTTTGCAAGGGAAAGCAAACTTTCTTCGTCGTTTTATCCCTAATTACGCCGAGATAACTCGTGGTTTTACGCGGCTACTAAAGAAATATTCAGAGTTCATTTGGGATACTGTTGCCAACAATTCTTTTGAAGCCTTGAAGTTGTCCTTAACGCGAGCTCCACTTATTTTTCCTCCCGATTACAGTCACGATTATTTCCTTTATCTTGTTGCTTTAGAGTACACTATTGGCATGGTTCTCTTCCAAGAGGATGATAAGCACGACGAGCATGTTGTTTACTACTTGAGTCGAAGTCTCACACCAACTGAAATCAAGTATCAACGTGTTGAAAAACTAGCCTTGGCTACCGTTCAAGCCGTCCAACGCTTCCGCCATTATATCCTCTCACGTAAGACTATGGTGATTTCTCATTGCAACCCTATGCAACATATTTTGACACGTCAATTGCTTGGGAGCAAATACTCAAAATGGATTGTCATACTCCAGGAGTTTGACTTGGAATTCGATCGCGCCAAGTCTAAGAAATCCTTAGTTTTTGCTGAGTTGATATGCGATTTTCCTCACTCTGCAATGGAAAATGTAGCAGTAGATTCATTACCCGATGAATCTCTTTTCCTTATTAGCACTGATGATATTTGGTATGGGGATGTCATTATCTATCTCCAAACGCAGACTTTCCGGTCTGCTTTATCTAGTATTGAACGACATCGCATATGCTATCAAGCTCGTCAATACATTATCCTCGGAGATACTCTTTACCGTCGAGGAATTGATTATGTTTTTTGATGTTGTCTGACGTTTGACGAAGCCGAGAAAGATCTGAATGACTGCCATTCCGGAGCATGTGGTGGTCATATGTCTGGGTATGCTACTGCCCAGAAGATCTTACGCGCAGGATATTTTTGGCCTTCTTTGTTTAACGACTGTATTACTGCCGTTCAGAAATGCCATGCCTGCCAGACCTACAATCAGAAAATTCGGTCACATCCTGCTCCTCTTCATCCTGTGGTCTCAGTTGGTCCTTTTGCGAAATGGGGCATCGATTTCTTGACATGTCACCCTCACTCGACCGGGGGGCATGGTTACATCATTGTAGCTGTTGATTACTTTACGAAATGGGACGAGGCGATGCCGACATTTGATAACACTGGAAAGACCGCAGCCTTGTTTCTTTTTAATCACGTCATAGCTCGTTTTGGTGTTCCCCAAGCTATCGTCACTAATCATGGTAGTCACTTTAGGAATTTTATGATGTCTGAACTTACGAAAAAGTTGGGTCTTCATCATGATAACTCAACACCCTATTATCCACAAGCTAACGGCTAGGTCGAAGCGATCAACAAAGTTCTCATAACTATGCTTTGACGGATGATAGGAATTCATAAAACAAGTTGGCACACAATGTTGTTTTTGGCATTATGGGCATACCGGACATCTGTCAAATCCACTACTGGGTTTATGCCTTTTCAATTAGTCTATGGTGTGGAAGCCATTCTTCCTATAGAATGCGAGATACCCTCTCTGAAGCTAGTTGTCGAACTCTTACCCAACACTTCTGCTGAAGAAGAACATCTGTTGTATCTAATGTGATTAGACGAAACTTGACGTGACGCCACTCTAGTAATAGAAGCCCAGAAAAAACATGTCAAGGAACAATATAACAAGCATGTCAAGCCTCATGTTTTCTCCGAAGGTGATCTTGTTCTTCTCTATGAACAGGATCGAGATGTGTTAGGAGCTGGAAATTCGAACCCATGTGGCGAGGTCCTTATATTGTTCGCCAAGTTTTGGAAAAAGGAGCATATGAGCTAGTAGATTACGATGGTATCCCTTTGAGTGAACCCAAGAATGGGTTGTACTTGAAGAAGTACTATGCATAAATTATCTATGCACAAGTACTTGTATTTTATGTATCATACTTTGTATAGTTTGCTTTTGTCGTTATCTGGTCTCTGCCCTTATGTGACGTTGTGTTTGATTTCCAGATGTCAAAGTCTTCGCTACCCTATATTGGCTTCGCTGATGGCGCTAGCCATAGTACTCTGAACCTTGCTTCCGCTGCGTGGGCAATCTATGCCCCAACAAACGAACTTGTCTCTTTACGAGGTGTGTTCCTCGGCCGTGCGACCAACAACATTGCAGAGTATAGTGTCGTTATTGAATTATTGGTTGATGCTATCTCGCTCAAAATTCGTCATTTGGTTGTGCGACTTGATTCACAGCTTGTAGTACTACAGTTAAGTAATATCTACTCTATTCGAATTCCTACTTTGTTACGGGTGTATTTGCGAATTCGCCTCTTGGAACGTTATTTTGATCGCATTGAATATCAACATATTCCTAGATGTCTAAATACATTAACAGATGCTTTGGCTAATTATGTATTAGACAGACATTTGAATCATTTATAAGTCATACACAACAAAATTCACGCAAATGTAAAGTAAACCGGTAGAAGTCGTCTGTATATACATAACGATCAAAAGAGTTTTTTACAAAAGTTTGTCCGAAGACCAAAATGTCAAAAATTGAAGCTTATAGCTTCTACAAAGTGACGTCACAGATGACGATCACGGTAACACATGACTGCCCTAGCAACCCTACGAAGCATTCGACTCAAATATGTTGATACCCCTACAGTATGACGTTGATCACATCATGGAGCCTATTCCAGAGTCATGTCTGGAATGTCTGCAGTCAGGCCCTCTAGATTCTGTTCCACCACCTGATAATCCTCAGCATATTGTGGTGTTGCTTCTATCTCTCCTCGCCTCCTGATAGGAGAAGTGCCAGGAGGTCTATACGGTCCAACATTTGTGTTATCAACAAACGATTTTGTATTAGTCTTTGGATGAATATATATAAAACAAAAACATTTGAATATGATAAAAAAATTCAAAAAAACATTTAAAAAGAGAAAATGTGTGTACTTCTTACCAAGGTCACCCCACTGAGTATCATCTAGTAGTGCTAAGTCTGGATCTCCTCGAAAATCCAACCCGGCATAAGCATAGTCATCGACCATCAACATCTGGGTTTGAAGCCAGTCAAAGAAAATATCGTCGTACTTGACGATCGGTCCTGCTACGTGTCGGGCCATGAGCCGACACCATCTCAACATCCTTGGATCCCTAGGACCCGGTATGTTACACTCAACCTGTAGTCTAAATACGGGGACCCTCTCAAGGAAGAAGGACACCAGCAAAGATCCATACCCGAATTGCTTCAGGTCACCTCACCTACATTTGGTTAATTGCTTTTTGATACTGCGAAGCACAGCATCTACCCAGTTGATTACTCGAGGCTCAGTACACTCGATGGCGTACTGGAAGTAGCTCTGTAATGCCATATGAGGAGCAGAACTCCCAGCCATACAATCTATAGTGAAAAGGATAGTACGAAGGGTAAAGTCTTGTACCCCCCAGATAGCCACCTTTCCTTTTTTCCTTTCAGCCTCGGGTACACAGTATTGATTGCAGTACTCACTCATCTTTAGCCCACCACCTCTACTACCGGTCAGGCTGACATAGTATCCCCGTCGGGACAATCCAGTCAAAAAGTAAATGTCCTCAATGTCTAAGGACAATGTGTGAGCTCCCACCTGAAAAACCTGCTGATCTGGGTCCCACATACGGACCAGGTACTCTAGTAGTCTGACTTGGGCCCTAATACCCGGGATGCGAAAGTATTTCAAGAGCCCACAATCTCTCAATGCAGCTATGGTAGGAGGATGATTCTCGGCCATTGCATTATCCTCTTCATGTTCCCTTTCACGCCACTCAAGCACCATGTTTATGGCCAATTATCTGCACAAGGAACATAAAAGGAGGATTAATAACTTTTTCATGCTTTAGATCTTTTTCATTTGGCTAAAAATTTAAAAAAAAATTGGGCATTGCGGTTCTCGCAGATGCCCCATTTTCACAATGCGAGAACCTCGCAGGTGGCTTAAGGCTCACCTGTGAGAATGCATCATTCTCGCAGGCCCCGTATGGGCTACCTGCGAGAATGACAGCGCGCATATAGGGCCTAGAAAAACATCTTCAAAATGGAAATTTAACCAATGAAATGACAAAATGAAACCATGAAAATGTTCAGGATGAAAAGCCTACCTTAATGTCGCAGACGGCTCACTGAATGGTCTCTTGTAGCTCCACAATCTAACGCCGAACTCGGAGGGTAAAAGAGGGGTTTTTTGGAGCTCAATAGTGGAAATGTGAAATGGTGTGGTTAAAAAGAGTTTTTACTCATTTTATTTACTTTTACTATACCATTTTGGGTTTTTATGATTATTTATCGACTAAACCCTAATCCCTAA
>WSFP011415600.1:0-23798 GCA_009831015.1 Picea engelmannii
TTTTTCCCATTCCATGGCTCGGTTTCTTGGGATTTTTCTCTTTCCGTCCCAAGACTTGAGTGAACCCATCTTTCAAATTTTTTTAAGCCATTGGTCGTGGTGGAACATTTAAGGGACAATCTTTGAATAAGTGTCTGTACTCATTAAACTTCCTACAATGGAAGGGTATGTGCTCATAATCAATGGTCTGGACCCATTCCTCATCTTGATATTATAGGGTTAAGGATCCAGGAAAATCCTTGGAGACATTCATATACACACAGATCCAGGCGTACGAGGTGTATCATCACTATCGTGTTGCTTATGAGGATTTCACATATCTTCCTAGGGTATTTCCTATTCCCATGAGGATTTCTTCCAGCCAAATTCCTATGGGAGAGTGTATAGATGGATTTAGACCGACGCAAAAGAGAAATCCTCTTTTTCTGGGCTGAAACGATCTATCCAAAATATGAGATATAACCCTCCAGAGTTGAAAAAATACGGACCATTTTCGAAGATTCGATCCTTGTCCTCAATATTGAAGAAGATAATCATGAAGAATCCCTTCGAACTCAATTGGAGGTAGTAGTTACCCTTAGGGTTCCACCACATTTTTATCCAGTGCATGAGATCTCGTTCAAAATTTCATAGCCCAAATTTTTTTCCTATTAAGGCGTGTTACTTCATAAATTGGGTGTTGTCTCCCACCCTTGTTGAGTTGAACACATACCTTGGAGCATTAGTAGCCTATGGGATACATTTCCCCAGTTCCCATATTCGAGTCACTTTTGGATGAGAGGTATGTTCTTCCACCTCCATGGATTTGTTGAATCATTGTTCATCCTGCAAGATCTGTTCCCTAAGTTGAGGCGACGACTTGAAGGATGGTCGCTTGCTTCCGGATCCTGGTGCCTCATTCGATACCACATTGTTGTATGAGGGTTTTTCACCCCCCCACCCTGCGAATCCATATGGGTCTTTCAAACCCCCATCCCCCTTAGTCACATCTGTTTGCTCTTGAAAATCACTCCAGGAGGCCGTATAAACTAAAGTTATGAAAACATCCAAACCCTAAGGCTCTCCGATCGCTCCTCTTCCGTGTTTCCATTCTTCCACTACTATTAACTCTTTGTCCTATCCACTATTTTTTCTTGGCTCATTTTGCTACTATTTTCTTAACATTCCTTAATTTTTTGGAAAATTGGAACATTGAAGTCTTGCTGAAAGTGAGATTAAAGTTTTCACAATTTTGAATCACTATCTCTTTGAATTCTTCTTTCTCTATCCACATGTTGTTAAACTTGAAGGGGGTTGGAGGTTTTTGGGAATTTGTTTCAATTTGAAAAAGGATAGGGAGATGTTTTGAGGACCGTCCATTTCCTACCCAAGAATTCAACCTTTCCAATTCCTCTGTATTTTTTTTGTGTTGTTAGAAACCTATCTAGTCTCTTAGATATTCCCTCCTTTCCAATCCACAAATTTGCCCAGGTAGGAGTCAGTTGAACATGATCTATATCGATCAAATGCAAATCCTCAAAAACACATGAGAACAAATCTATTAAGGGTTTTGTTGAGATGATTCTCCCCGTAACTCTCCTACCTTCATATTCAAATTTATATCCTCTCTTATTATGACATTGTTCGCTTTAATACTCTCTAGCTCTCGAAATGATTCCTAGAAGGATTTTCTTTCACCTTATGGACCAATTAAATTGTCTATGTTATAAATTTTCCCCAACCCTTTTTCTCTACATTCCAAGAAGATACTTTCATTAACAAAGAAAGTGGACAAGGACCAAATACTACAATTCAATCTTATCACTAACTTTCAAGGCCAACCTACTTCATCTATTGAACAAAAGGACTAGTCTTGTGGAACAAAAAACAAGATTTATACAACTTTTCTTCCTTCACATATTGTTTCCTAGATTAATATAATGTTGAAATTATACTTGTTGCATAGTATTTCAAGTGCTAAATTTTTACGGGCACCCCTACCCACCTTACATTTAGGGAAATAATTATCAATGGTTCACCCTAGCCAAGTCCATCCTTACTCTAAGGGCCCCTTTGATGGTTAATTGTTTTCCTTCTTTCACCTCCTTTACAAAAATATTCTTTGCAATTAAAATAAATGTTTTTCCCCCCATTTCAAGGGCCTAGACAATATCTAAGGATAAACCTTTTTTGACCTTGCTTCCATCCTCCATGGATACTTCCTTTTGAGATCTCAAACAATACCTTGTATTGGGTTTATGGGATTCCACCCCATCACTAGTTGTGGACATGTTAAGGGAGCCTCCATTGGGGGATATAGATCCTAGGGTATGATTTTGGGATCACTTCAAAAGGGCTTGGCATAAAATTTGAGGAAAATCCTTATCCGAACATATAGGATTGTTGAAACCCTTCCCTTCGGATGTGGATCTATCCCAATTTTCCTTTGCATGATCTAGTTATTCCATTATATTTGTATACCTAGGATTAGAAAAATGTTTCAACATACCTTGGATAGGAGCTTCCCTCAAAATTATTTCCACTAGAGAATCTTTTGGAGGCTTTGATTACACGACCTGAACCAATGACCTCGAATGCTTAGATTTTATTTTTATTTATTATTTATTTTTATCTTTGAATCAAATTGCTCGAAGCCCTTCTCTTCTTTGTACTTCAAATCTTCCTTTCCAATTTTGTATTTGTCTGCCTAGATAATATCCTTCTCTTTTTGATACAATTATTTTGAAGAATTTTGCAAACTATCCCGTTTTTCCTCCACACCCAGTTTTCCTTTTTTTGACCTACAATCCCTCTATACATGACAGATTTCAAGGCAATTCAAGCATTTTAATGAGACTTTATAGTAGTCTAACCTTTGAACATATTATTTCTACCCCCAAACTATGTCTATCTCTTCCAACAAACCCTTCTAGAGGTCGATTTTGACTAGAATTTTAATAATTATTTTGTTAAATTTCACCTCGAAATATTCTTCTAGTTCCATAAAACTTCCCAAACCATTTCTTAATTTCTACAACAATTTTATACTCCAGAGATCCATTGGAAACCTTGGTAACATGAGCCAAATAGGCTGTATGAAGAAGGGATTGCATCAAGGACCAAAGCATAGGTTATAAAATTCCAACAATAGGATAGATGACCCCCAAAACCACCAATTCTTCATGATAAGCTCCACTTATTCCTTCCTTTGAAGTTCAAAGGAGAGCCAACCCTTCTTTCATCATCAAATGAAAATTCATAATATAACCTAGAACATCCTTCTAGTTATCCTCTAACCAACCCCTCAAGGAAGGAACTGACAATTGTTTACCCATGAGCCTCACATAAGTGTTTTCTCCATCAAACATTGGATGGATTTCATGCCTAAATCTTCACCCAAGACAAGCCTCACTTTGTCTATTTTGGCCCTTATGCATTTTTTTCTACCTTTCCTCCCCCCCAGACTTCAACACCATTTTCCTCTGACATTGACCAGGTTAAACCCTCTCTATTCTACTTCTAAAAAGTCTCCTAAACCCTTCTCCCCATCTATCTCGAGAGGATTCCTCAATACTCCTTCTGGATCTTGTTCTTTAAAGACCTCCACTCCTTCTGCACCGACAAGAGCTCCCCTTGATGCGTCTCCAAAAATTGAAGGAAAATGGCATTCAAAACAATTTCTGGAAGAAACAATGGATTTACTTCGACCCTCCTAAGTCCCGACACCTCCTAGCTTGAATTCATTATCTAGAAATTTATGAGACTATTCCATTCTTAGATGTTATTCTTCATGAACATTTTTCACATCCAACTCGAGATGGGTTAAGTAGCACTTTAAAAGTTAATTCCATACAACTGGATCTTTAAGACCTTACTAACATTTTCAACGATACAAAATATAACCTACAAGATGACCTATATTTGTAATGCAACTAGATCTTGCCATTACATTATACCAAAATTGAAAAGCCAATTCTAATGCCTTCAAAATATGCATCTAATAAAAATTATATTAAGAATTTGTTTGATTATATTAGAAAATATAAAGAATAATTCTATTTATAAATAATAGGAATTTCTATAACTAAATAGAAAAAGAAGTGACACTTCCTTTTCCTCAATGAAATTCTATCAAGCACAAGTAGGTTCTTCAAATGTATGACTATGAAACTAACATATGGTAACAACAATGCATTCATGCAACACAATGCACAAAACGTCAAATGAAATGAGTGATTACAAAAGTTGTTATTTCTTTTTTTTCTTTTTATTTGGTCTTCAAATTCATTAGTCAACTTATAACACTTACTTTTATTTAAAGGATCTAGGAAAAACATATATGTACATTATTGCATCATATAACCTTTCACCGACCAAGTTCAAGTTCATTGGAAATCTGTTGTTTTATATGAGATATCTTATAAATTCTTCAACAATAACAACTATGGATTCTCCTATAATGGCATTCTTATCATCGTGTTTTTGTTGTAATGATTATCATTGAAGGACAGGGCTACTCCAACCATAACACCAATTATTAAAGCATTCTTTTACATAAACCATAAAAGATAATCTTAAGTTTATATGCACACCAACTGAAAGTGTCTTCCGAAGATTTACTTGATTGTAATGAAGTAGTACTAAATTAATCTTTTTCACCTAGACCCTCAACATGATAATATTGACTTGTTCTCGAAGGGACAATGAAACTATTTTAAATCTTTTCTTTTCACCCCAACACTTCTGAAAAATCATACTTAATGGAAATCAACTACTATGAAAGTGTGAACTAGCATATAAAAACATTTCAATTGTAGATTTGTTCATTAATTCTTCAAAGGAAACCTCAAAACAAAGAATTGACTTGTAATGCTATAAAACAAAAGTGTGTTATGAATATTTACTTGAATGTAATAAAGTAGTGTAGAATTCTCATATTTTTCACTTATAATAGGATAATAACGACTTGTGCTTGCATCTAGTATGACAATTCTCCTTTCCACATTCCAAGATGGAAAAAAGTGGCTTTTTTTTTTGGAGCTATAGGACTCTTAATGATGAATCGGGAACTTAACATGACTTGTGCTTGCATATAGTATGGCAATTCTCCTTTCCACATCCCAAGATGGAAAAAAGTGGCTTTTTTTTTTGGAGTTATAGGACTCTTAATGATGAATCGGGAACTTAACATCCTTTGATGTCCTATTACCTAAAGTAGAGCAAGATATGCTTACAAAATCCATGTTTCCCCTCTCAAGTGAAAAAACAAAAAGAATCCAAATACCAAGGATAGAAAACTAAACCAACAATATAACGTTCAAAGAAGATCCACAAAGTTATCCATGGGGAAAATTTCCTAAGACCATTTTCTTCAATATGGGGAAGAACCTCAAGGACTTGGTCACATGCGATGCTCTAGCAGTAGTGAAATATGATAGAAACCCTGTTGATATGGCTGATGAAATTTATAATTTAAGCATGCCTTGCAAATATTTTCCTTTTTTGAGGAAGAAATAGTTAGATCCTTGCATATATTATGAACTTTACAACAGAACAAGTGTACTTATGCACGGATAAAAATTGAAATGAAAGTAATCCTTTGAAGTGAAATTGGGACATTGATAAATAAATTCCTAGAGAATCAATGTTGTTTTCATTTATGTTGTCTTCAAAGCAAGACAAAATAAGGTGCAGGAACATCTACTACTTGTCATTAATTCATAATAGTTTCAAAACCACTGCAAAATGAGAGATTGACTTACAATGCAACTTTCCTGAAGGATCTCACTGGAAACATTAAGAGGAAATTTATTTGAATCGACAACACCCTTGACAAAGCCCAAATAGCTTGGAAACTACAGAAGCACAACACACATAGTTAAATGAGAGTATAGTATCATGATATTGATTTTAGATCTTAACGAAATGAAATTGCCATATATAAAATTTTAATTCTGATGACATAAATCTAACAAATTTTAAAAATAACATTGTGAAATTTTATGACACCTTAGGTTGTATACCTTAACAAGCAGAACAAACAAACTGATGATGCCAATTTTTGAAGAAAAATATGAAAGACTGAATTTCTTTAAACATGCAAAGAGAGGAACTCCAATTAGAAATTTAATTTAGAGCTTTTAGGTCCATAATCTATGGGAAAACAAACAACGATATCCTAATTATATGCAAGGGATTTACATGAGTTGAAGCTAACCTTATTTGTAGGTGTCCCTATAGGTTTTTTCACATTTATACAATAAAAAAAAACTTAAAACCTCAAGAAAAGTGATATGTTTAAAAGACTATTTTTTTATCCTTTACACAATCTTTGCATGGATGAATATTGGCTACAATAAGAATCATGCATCACTTATATTATCAATAGAATTCCTCATTAGTAGTTCTATTGAGAAATGTCTAAGAATGACTACATGTTATCTTGTTTATAAGGCTATGAACTGACTTAAACTTTTACAAACAATTACATTCCTTTAGCAGGTGAGTTTTTACTATTAGGCATAGTTAGTCCAACAACTTAAGTATGCCTTGAGTTGGTCCCAAAAGTATGGTTATAATCCATTAGCAATGAGCTGTCTAAAATAGATTTGTATCAATGAAAACATTATTTTTCAAGTATTAACAAGGGCACAACCTTGTGTATAAAAGTACAAGTTTTTTAAAAATGTCCAAGGCTGAGTAAAAATTCCCAACAAGAAGAACATGTTCAAACTCTCCCAAGTATAGCATGCTAAAGCATATTATGCACGTTTATAAACGAGGCTACAACCACTTGCCTATGTGTAGTTCTGATTTATCATAATATATTTGGGTGATAATTGGTAGCCTTGGTTTGTACCTAACCATGAAGAAGGTTATTAAGGGTTTCAACACCTCATGTCCATAAGGGTTTTATTCCATAATATGAGTGAAGCCATTACGACGCCAAAATACCTACTCTATTCTAATTCATCACCAAAAGGTTAACACAATGTATTTTTATACACATATTTATGACAAGAGATCAAGGACAACAAATTAAAGAAAAAAGTAAATATGATGCAATCATGCTATTCAAACATAAATAACCATACCTATCTCACACATAAATAATATTAGGTGCCATCCTTCTCATAACACTATTTATACCACTTAAGTTATTACACAAGAAATTGTGCCTGACTTAATTTAATAGCTTATTGGGCAACATTTTTGTTTTTCTTGTTTTCAACTTTTCGTACAATTTGTAGGGAAAGTTGTGAATACTCATTTTGCACAAAGTTGGCATCATCCGTAATAAGCTTTGTAAGTAACATACATGAAATCCTTATAACTAATTTCATTGTAAGATAATGAAAACCCTCAAAACAAAACAACATTAAGTTTGAATGATCACTAGATATAACGTTTCCTCAACATGACGAGGGTATTACATATGGTTAAAAAATGTGATGCATTCCTTAGAAAGATTACCAACAAAAGGTATTTGATTAACAACATGTACCAAGTTAATGCTATCTGAAACATGTTTGTTGCTTAACAAACATATTATCATTAAATCCCATCCACCAATAATGGCAATTGCAAATCGAGTATAGAAAATAAAAGATTTTAGTTGAAATTATTTTGCATTTCAAAATGTACTTTGAATTGGAAAAATTGGTACCAAACCGACATGGTTAGTTGAAAATTAAAACTATGTATAAATGATCAAATAAGAAAGAAATAATGTCCATGGACAAGGTACATGGCCACAATATAGAAAAGGAATAAATTTACTATGATTATATCTGCATGAATTGACATAAATTTGTAGAAACAATTACATTCCTTTACCAAGTGAGTTTTTAGTGTTAGGCATAGTTAGTCCAACAACTTAAGTGTGCCTTAAGTTGGTTACAAAAACATGGTTACAATCCACTAAGAAATCAACTTTCTATAAGAGATTTGTTTCATGGATAAAAACAATATTTTTCAAATATTACCAAGGGCACAACCTTGTGTATAAAATAAAACACATTTCAAAGTTGTTTAATTTCATAACGGATGTTGGTGAATTGTAGACAAAAGGCTCAATAAAAATTACCAGCATGAAGAACATATTCAAATTCTTCCAAGTATAGTGTATTAAATCATCCTATGCTTGTTTATAGATGAGGCTACAACCACTTGTTTAAGTGCAATTTTGATTTATCACATCAAATTTGGTTCATAACTGGAAGCCATGGTTTGTACCTAACTGGGAATAAGGTTGTTAAGGGTTCCAATGCATGATGGGAGCCAAATCATTAGGAGACCACAAGACTCATTCTATTCTAATTCATCACCAAAATGTCAAGAAGGCATAGTTGTGTTCACATAGTTATGCCAAGAGGCCAAGGAAAACACATTTAAAAAACAAGTAAATATGAGGTCATCAGGCTATTCTAATGTAAAAATGCATAACCGTCTCGCATAGAAACAATATCAAATTCCATCCTTCTCACAACACTCTTTGTACCACTCAATTTATTCCACAACCAATTCTTCTTGACTTAATTTAATAGTTTGTTGGGCAACCTTTATGGTTTTCTTGTTTTCAACTTTTCGTACAACTTATGGGTAAGTTTTGAATAATCATTTTGCACAAAGTTGGCACCACCCATTCAAGAAGTAGGAATTGGATTTCTAATTAACACATGAAAAATACCTATAACATCTTTCACTATAAGATAACGACAACCCTTGAAATAAAATGATATTAAGTGGACTAAAGATGAACACTTGAATCATCCATACAACCAAAAAACTAGAAACAACACATAAGGTAGAGTCTTGGTAGACAACACTCTTGAAACAACCAAATTTAATGACTGCAAAAAGCACAAAAATGTATAAGTAAGACACTAACTAATACACTGTGTATTCAACCATATTCAACATTCTATTAATAATATTAAAAACAGAAATGCCAAAATACATATTTGAGCTTCTCCTTGTTTTGAGAATAATTTATTCTCTACCAAACAAGACCAACCATGCGAAGATGGAAGCTCATCTAACCCCCCCCGCTCACATCACTCTCAATTCCCCATACCCAATCTATATACTAGTAAGAATTGAAATAAACATAATATCATAAAACATAGAACATGGCATAAAATGTATTAAAACATTGTAAACAAAATTATATTAATAAAATTAATTGTTATAGTATCATAGGTCACAACTAAATTATTGTTTTGTTGTTTATAATATTGCCTCCTATGTTTCTTATTTAAAAAAAATTCTTAAGTGGGAACATATAATCAATGTATTCATCTTGTGGATGTTGTTCTTCTTTTGATTCATGCTACCTACTAGAACACAATACATGTCTCATGCCATGTCAAGGCTAAGTGGAACAACATCGACTAGAAAAGAAATAGGTAAACACAATATTGTTAGTGGAGTATCGACATATAACTTGTAATTAATTTAATGATGAAACACTTGTTTAATAGTTTGATATAAATATAATTACCATGACCATTACTTAGTGGACAAATAAACACCATGTTTTGGGTAATGTCTCCTTGTTTCCTTCCAACACCATCCTTATCAATAGGTTTTCCCCCTGAAACAATATAAACTTATATAAGTATACCAAAACCAAACTAAATAATGAACACCATCATACATCCATTTGTACCTTCATAATACCATCACAAGGTTGATATCCATTGTCAGCCTCACTACTATTGGTGTTTTCCTACATTAAAAACATGAATATATTAATTTTTAAGCAAGAATCAACCATGAATGGGTTTACAATTAATCAACATTCATAATCCATACTAATTATTTACCTCAAAATTCACAATCCATACACAACATTCACCATGGGAGCTTGTAATTTCCCCTACCTTGCCTATGTTCAACCATGAATTTAAATCCAAACTTGAATATGATCTTGAGTTCTTCTTTAGTGGGTGTGGTTTTGTACATATTCCCATGCATGCCACAACATGACAAGTTTTAATTATTAATTACAGTTAAATAAAAGTTGGAACATCTTAGTAATGAAATGGTTTACTTATTCAATGCTTACAAATATAGCCATTACTTTAAGGTAACCACTTTGGCCAAGTTTTTGTTGCTCTCTCATGGCTGGCCTTTGAGGTATCTTTTAGCATACCAATTAAGGTAACCACTTTGGCCAAGTTTTTGTTGCTCTCTCATTGCTGGCCTTTGAGGTATCTTTTAGCTTACCAAGAGTTTCAAGGTCATATATTGCAATTTTTATGAAAAACTGAAAAAGTCAATAGCTCCAATTAAATATATTATATACCTTTCTCCCTCTCATAACTTCTTGCCTTATTTTTTCATTTTCTTCTCCTTTGTGTCCTTCACTAGTGCCTTCTACTCCCTCTCAAAAACTACTGCAAATGCTTGTACCTGGTTTTTTTTTCTCAAGTTTACCTTGTATGCGTCCCTCATGATTTTCAAACAGTTACCCACCAACAAGGCTACTTTAATTTGGTTGAATATATCATAAAAAGGACGAACATGTGGTCTATAAGTTTCTTCTCCAAATGATAAAGTTTGTTGTTATAGATTGTATGAATTGTGGGCCCAGAAACATCTAATGCCTTGTCATTTAGGCACCTCCAAAATTTATTATTCTCCGCCAATCTAGTAATATATTGTCATTACTAGAAAATAAACATTAAAAACTACATTTATACCACATTATGGGAAATAAAGACATTTAATTAATTATTAGGGAGTTCTGGCTACTTGTATGGGACAACGTACCATCCACCAGAAGCTCAATTGATAGTATCCCAATGCTACTAAGATGTGTCAATCTAGAAAATATTTTATACATATTAGGAGTGGGGACATTGGGGCAATCCTAGACAATATGTGTATGGTTTGGAATGCTATGGGTAGGGGTTTCATGTGCCCCATCAAAAGAAGGGGGAGGAGATGCATGCAAAGGAGAGGTGGAGGGTGGAGTTGAGGTAAGGTTGAACATGAAACAAAGAGGCAAACAATTGAGTGGGTATGTGAGTGGTGGCGGGATGCAATTGTGGTGGTGTGTGGCCACTGCTAGCTCCAATCTCATGAGTAGGATCTTGCAATCTCAAATAATCCTACAAAAAAAACCATTTTTGTTCTCTATAAGAGTAAATCAAATATAAACATGTATACAACAAATCAATTTAAAACTTGCATACACGATACAGTTTGAGTATATCCATTAAAGCGTTGAACTTATGCATAGCCTAATACAAGTCAAAATCAAACAATGCAACCAATTCATTGTTGGATTTTCTAATAGTCCTTCTAATTGTGGCAATTGAGTCCTCCTCATCGAACAAGTAATATTCACCACCCACATTAGAATCAGGGGTGCAATCCTTCAAACAAGAAACACTTAAAGTTGATTATAACATTAATAAATATACTTTTATTAATATAATTAAATAAATTTAAGGCATTACTTCTACTAGTGGCAGGGGTGCCTTTCCACGATCACCCTACTATGATATTAAAAGGAATGTTAATTAGAATGAAATAAGCATGAAATAGTAAAATTGTTTAAGATAATAAAAGAAAAATATTAATTAATTATAAAAGCAGTAAAATTAAGTACCCCATGATAGAAGTGCTTGCTTCTATTCAATTTAAAGAATATTTTATCAAAAATTCATCCCCTACATGTTTTGTTTTTATTGCACATACCACTACTCAATTTATATCTTTCCCCTCAAACATGTAATTGAGTAGATTTTTTGTTGTCCTGGATCATGTATTATTTATAAATCTTGCAATATTTCCTGAAGCTTTTGACCTTCCATTCATATATATAGTCACTCCTTTGTTTTTAATGTTGTCTTTTAGTTGTATATAATTTGCAAAAACCGTATATCTTCGCATACTTCACATATATTGGGCTAACATAAACCACACTCCACAATTATAACATGGCCCAACATACTCCATCAATTCAATTACTCCACCATATTTGACCTTTATGCCTTCCATGGAAAATAGTCCGAGACCATGTATAAAGGATGGAGCAATGTGATAAGTTCTCTCATTGAGAAAAAAATCAGTGTCCAACTTAGGAAGTTGTTCAAGTTCCCACTTTTTCACTAGATGCTTGTAGCTTGAGGGAAACTAGAGCTCATCTTTTTCCTTATAGTCATAAGAACATGTCCCTCATCTAGCACGAAAAAATTCTAGACATCTTCAATATTTTCTTCTAACCTTTTGACCTCTAGTTAAGCTCACCTTGTTACATGTAGTTGATGTCTCACTTTCCCATATTCCTCTTGAAATACCATCTCTCTTTGATAATATATTTTATATATACCTTTAATTGGTACATGTAATCCGTCCATTTAGAATATAGATTAAATGATGTAATGATAGCCATCATGAAAATATTTCAAATTCAAATAATTACGAACAAAAAGCAAAGGCACAACCCTAGGATATGCTAAGTCCTTGGAATCCCATATGTCATTCCTTGAAATTTTGGGGGTGCTTCCACATGTTTTGTGAGTACAATTCCCAGGTCTCACATCCCCTTGTCCCATAAACTTGGTGGAAATTGTGTTTTTTGTGTGTAAAAAAATGTTGGCGAATCTGCTTAGATATTTCTTTTGACCATAGATGATAAATGATATGAAGTGATCATTAAGAGATTTTCGGCTTGTTGGATTTCAAAATGAGCAATCAAAAAGAGAAGTGATATTGTTGTCAATGACATGTTACATGTCATCTTGCGTGGTTACGATGGAGGCTATCAATTCCCATAAAGATGTAATTAGAAATAAGAGGAGAAAATAAAAATAGAATGCCTATGAAATAAATCTAAAAATAGATCAAGCTACAATGAGAATTAAAATATAACTCGAATTATAAATAAAAGGAGAAAATAAAACTAGGTAAACACCTTTATAAACCTATAATTATTAATTGTTGCTATCTTTGTGGGGATTAATAAATCTAAGTTTGAGATGGATCTAAACACACCTTAACCAAGTTTTTATCCTCTTAGGGCTTGATTGATATGGAATTTAGATTGATCTAGATCCTAGTACTAGTTAACCCAATTGACCGAGAGGGAGAACCAAAATGTATGCAAAATCTCAAACCCTACATCACATTGCTACAATGGAAACTAAATTGCAATTGCAATAGTAAATAAGAGAATAAAATAAAAAATATGTTAGATTGATTTGTTTTTATTTTAATTAAAAAAATGGTTGTAAGATTGTATTAAAGTAGCATTGAGGTCGAACTTCCCAATAAGATAATACAAAATAGAAGAAGGTCTAGTGCCAAAATATCTAAACAAGATCCCAAACTACCAACACTATTGTCTATTCTAGCGGTTGGAACAAAGTTTCCCATTCTACCCCTATCTATTCAGAAAGTATATAGCCATATGTACTATCCTAGCAAAATTACTACTTTCTAAAACATAACATAATTTAAAACCTAGTGAAAATTAGGCCCACTACGAGCTTCCCAATTCTTTCAAGACTTAGTTCACTGAATGACAAAGGATTGTTTCATTGCTTGGGCTAATGGTTGTTGCACATTAGCATCCTCATTTTCCATCAAAATTTCTTCTCCAAATGAATCCATTGAAAGGGAAGGATTGACCACTAACTAATTACCCTCATTGCCATTCTCTTTCTTGGTCTCCAGCTTTTCAATCCTAGCCTGCAAGAGGTCTATTTTGTTTGCTACCTATTCAATCCTTTGATTCACGTTGTTTTCTGAATTAGTACCCATCTACCTTTTTTGGCTTTGAATTGCATCTAGATGGAAGTTAGGACCCCTTATTTTACTTTGCATTTCTTGGACTTCCAATGGATTCCTTCTCTCCCATTCCTTCCTCCAACCTTCCCACTTTCTAGTGTACAAAGAAAATCACTCCCAAGATTCTTCTATATGTCTCTCGCACCTTTGGATGCTTCTTTGGATCTTCGAGTTCTCACATATTGCACAATGACTAGTATGCCCATGCCAATTTTACATTTATCCTCTACACCCAAGATAATGAACAACTTAAGATTCCACCCAATATCCCTTGCAACTTGTTCAACAACACAAGTATTCAAACAAAGGATGAACACCTTCAGTAATCACTCACACAACTAGATCAAATACCAACACACCGATGTTTTTACATGGTAAAACCTCTGCGGGAAAAAATTCACAGCCCCATCCAACAAGGCCACTTGAGGAAATTTATTAATGCAAAATAAAATATATTACATAGTGTTTCTCACAATTAATCATTGACAAATGGCCCTCCATTCTCTTTAAATAGAGATCATGGACCAATCGGGTGTTAAGCCACATATCAATGTAGCCGTTAAGATCAAGGAGAATATGAACTATCAAATCACTCTATGTTGGGAGCATATCTTGACTGTCAGATTACAAATACACACTAATGCATACTAAAAAAATACACTTTAACCTAATGACACATTAGACTAGGTTGATAATAACTAACTCTCAAGTGTCTAAATATCCTAACATCCCCCCTTAAGAACAACTTGGGATAGGATTGAAGGATTTACAAAGGTGACACAATAGGAGAAGGAAGGAGGCATTAGAGCCTATCCCCCCTTAATGTAAACTTCTTGAACTCCTAACATAGATCAAAGTTTGAAAAACTTTGCTTCTATAAGAGACTTTGTGAAAATGTCTGCAACTTGATATTCTGTAGGGCAGAAGAGCATTTCAATGACTCAATCATGAATGAGATTTATGATGAAGTACATGTGTAGATCAATGCGTTTGTTGTGATGATGTTGAACTGGATCTTTGACAAGCTTGATGGCACCCTGATTGTTGCACTAGAGGGTGGTCAGATGCTGCTGCTGGAATCCAAACTTCGAAAGGATCTGTCGAAGCCACAAGCCTTCTTGAATTGCATTAACTTCTGCTCGATACTCTAATTCTATTGAAGAAAGAGAAATAACCCATTGTTTGTTACAATCCCAAGTGAAAAGTCTAGAACCAAGGATGAAAACATAAACTCCACTCGAATTTCAATCATCAAGGTTGTTGGTCCAATCTGAATTAGTGAGACCAACCAACAAAGGAGTCCCCCATGAACTATAATGCATCCCAAACTGAACTGTACCTTGGACATTCCGAAGTATCCTTTTATATTCTCTCCAGTGGATTTCATGGCGTGTTTACATATTTCGGGAAACAAGACCAACATGAAAGTAAATATTAGGACGAGTATGAGTCAAATATAAGAGGCTACCAACTAACTGACTATACAAAGTGGCATCAAATTTGGGAGTAGTACAAGTGGCATCAACTTCAGGAGTAGTACAAGTGGAAACAAGTTTGACTCCAGATTATAAGGGAGAAGGGTATGGTTTAGAATCGTCCATGTGAAAGCGGTGAAGAAGGTCACAAGCATACTTTGATTGGGAAAGAAAATTCCTTCCTTGGTTTGCAAAACTTGGAGGCCAAGGAAATAATTCAAGTGGCTTAAGTTTGTCATTTCAATTTTATTTTTAAGGCTGGTTTTAACATGGGTTAAAATTTTAGGGTCACTACTAGTGAGGATATGGTCAACAACATAAAGAAAAAGTATTATGAGATGGATTTCTCCTTTCTTGGTATAGACATTAGGGTCAAAATGACATCTAGAAAAGTCGATGTCAAGAAGAAAGTTGTCCATATTTCGCATACCAAGCTCGAGGAGCTTTCTTAAGACCATAAAGAGATTTCTTAAGGCGACAACCAAGGATGGAGTCATTATGGACATAGCCAGGAAGTTGTTCTGTGTAGATTTCTTCTTGCAAATCCCCATGCACGAAGGTGAATTTAACATCCATATGATGGACCTCCCATTTACGTGAGGCAATAACGCCTAGAAAAAGATGAATGTAATTCATTTTGGTTAAAAGGGAGAATGTTTCATTATAGTTCGTGCCTTCAACTTGAGAGAATCCTTTGGAAACTAGTTGAGCCTTATGTATTTCAACACTTCCGTCTGATGCATACTTAGTTTTATACACCCATTTAAATCTGAAAAGTTTTCTTTCTTTCGGAAGAGGTACAATATCCCAAGTATCATTTGCCATTAAAGAGTGATACTCTTCATTCATTGTTGTGTCACAATATAGATGATTTGAAGCTTTTAAAAATATTTTTGGATCACGAGTCTCTGAAACTTGAGTCAAAAGAGAAGAGACTCACGAGAACTGTGAACGTGTCCGGCATTGATCTGTAGGATGACTGAAAAGATAGCTAGTTGCTTCTCGTGTTGAATAGACCCATTTGGGAAGTGGTGGTGTTGGTGCAGGTTCATGTTCAATGGACTCATATAGAGGAAGGTGAGTAGGCGAAGGTGGATTTTCATTCTCATTGTCATAATCATTTGAAGAAGAAACTAGAATAGGAACAAAAGACGACACAAACACCAAATATGGATTGTAGTCCAAAGATGGTACAAACACCGAATTATGCTCGCATACCAAGAATTTTTTTATCAAATTTGAATCTCTTCTAATAATAATTTCATTGGAATGAGGTTGAAGAAGTATGTAACCTTTGACATCTTCAGAATATCCACCAAAAATACACTTCTTACTTTTAGGCTATAAAGATTTCATTTTCTCATAAGGAATCTGATCCCATGTTATACTACCAAATACATGAAAGTGGCTTACATCTGGCTTAATGTTAGTCCATTCTTCTTCTGATGTTATATTTTTTAAAGCCTTTGTGGGAGTGCGATTTACTATGTAATTTTCACAATTGATGGCTTCCAGCCAATAATTAAGACTTAATCCCTTAGATTGGATCATAAAATTAGCCATTTCTTTTAATGTGTGATTCTTTCTCTCAGCAACATCATTTTGCTGTGGTGCATATGGAACAATGTGTTACATTTGAATTCCTTGTACAATGCAGTAACTTGTAAATTTATTATTCACATATTCACCTTCATTATCTATTCTTAGCCTTTAAAGTTGATGTCGAAATTGTTTTTTTATAAGGGCCTTGTAGGCCAAAATCTTGTTAAAAACTTTGCTCTTAAGTTTTAAGAAGTAAACCCAAGTGCATCTAGAGAAGTCATCAAATCAAGTTAAGAAATACTTGCACCCAAAGAAAGAAGGAGAAGAAATCAGACCACACAAATCACTGTGAATAGGATGAGGCATGCCAAGAGGCACGTTTATCAAAATTGTCCCGATGATGTTTGCCGAGAACACAACTGACACAAACACCATCTCTATAATAAAAAAAAGGAAGACGAGTCACCATGCATTGATTTAATAATTGCTGCAACGAGCGATAGTTACATGACAAAACCGCTCATGCCAAAGTGAGTGAAATCTGGTCATGCCAAAGTGAGTGAAATCTGCTCATGGTGAGGTGAAAACTCTATGGTTTTACCTTCACCTGAATGAATGATTTGATACACTGATAGAAGGTTGTAGGATAGACTTGGAACACATAATACATCATTGAAATGACCATTAGCTACCTGAACTGTTCCAGACCCTACAACACTAAGAGATCTATCATCACCAACAAATATTTTTTTGGTGTTACATTCATTTAGATCAGAAAATATGCATTTATCCTTAGCCATTTGATAAGATGCTCCAGAATCAATAAACCACTCACCATAAGAAGAAGTAGAATTTGCATTGAAGGAGAAACCATAAGTAAAAAGTGCATGTTTAGAAGGAGAAGAAGAATCAATATTGATGTTGTGCTTATTCATCGTTGCTTCTAAGGCTTCATCTTTTTAAAATATTTAGACTCCACATGACCATCTTTCCCACAAAAATTGCAATTTTTATCAATATTCTTACTTTTGGATTTTGCTCTTTTGTCACCATTAGGAGTATAAGTTGGGTGGGAGGGTTTGAGACCATTGTTTTGCTTGTTGTTGTGGCAAGGATGTTGCTTCTTGGGATTTTTGGATTTATCTTTATGCCGGGCCACTAAGGCTTTGTTGGATGTACTGGTAGTGTTGATCAATCCAAGTTGCACAAGCTTATCTTGCTCTTGAAACAAATCATCACAAAATGACTCAAGAGTGGGATCTTGGTAAGCACTCCCTAGAGCTTCTTTGGTGGCATAAAAGGTAGATATAAACACATAATATGCACTACCAAGTTTGAAAACAATAATATAGATGCATCAATCTTCCTTCAGATCTATTTTGCAGTCTATACATAAAAGTCTAAGTGTTTTGAACTTATATAAATAATCTTCAATGCAAGGAAAATCGTTGGGACTTAAATCCATTAACTGATTTTCTATTTGGTGGGATCGAATAATACTGTGTTTACCAAACACTACTTCAAGCTTTCCCCAAGCTTTATTTGGGCCATCAATTCCTTGAAGGTGAAACCTTAAATCATGAGAGATGGACATTCTGATTAGTCTACGTGCTTCGTCATTCTTATTATCCCATTTGTCCCCATTTTTCTTTCTTTTCGGGCATCATTGGGGGATTGTTCTTTTCCCAAGGTAATCTGGTACAAACCTTTACTTCTTAGTACATCTTCTATGTGAGATTTCCATCAAAAGTAGTTGGTACTGGTAAACAAAATATCATTGGGAGAAGCCATATTAAATATGTAGAGAATTTGAATTTAAAATCTGAAAATGATGGTTTGGATGGAATGCTCTCGAAAAAATAGGTTGTTTCAAAAAAACGACACAAAATGGACTTTGGGTGTGAAAGTTATGCCATTTTGAAAAAAAACATAAACGGTAACTAAAGAGCCACATGCCAAGTAGAAGTTGGTCCACATGGTGATGCCCTCCTTCATTAACTTTCTTATAAACTCACTTTTACAAATAAGTTGCTTATGAAGTGACCCATTTTTATAGACTAAGTGTGAATCACTTTTACAATGGAGTTTCTTTGCAAATTAAAGTTGCATGCAAAAAGAGTAACTAAAAAATAAATTAAAGCTACGTATAGTGATTTACTTTTATAAATGAAGTGAAATGCATTTTACAATGGATGCATGGAATTTTTCAAAAAAAAAAAAGGACCTGAACTCAAGACCTCTAACTAAGTAAAGAAACTTTTAACAAAGTGAGCTAGTGCAAAACACATTATAATATTAATAAGAATGATTCGGGGTGTTGTTGTTGTGGAAGACGACCTTGGAGTGCATGCTCAATAAAAAATTATTTTCATGCATTCACACACAAAAAAATTCACTTCTCAACAACAACAAATGTTAGATCTCAGTTAGCTTACCTGAAAAATATAAGTTTTCCCTCTATTTTTTATTTATTGAGATCACACAGAACGCACGACAAATAGCGTACACAAACAAGAAAAATGTTTCCACTCTGTTTCTGATTTGCCAAGATTGCATAGAGTGCATTTCAAAGAGCATATGCATACTAGAAAGAGTAGTAATTCAAGAACAAAAAAAAAGAAAACCGAAATATTAGCTCTGTAAAAATTGAAAAGGGGCGTATTTAGGCTTTATACCTCTCGATCTGACTAATATGGCCGTATCTTGGGCGAATAGAAACATTTTCGAGTGAAATGAAAAATGTTCCTAACTAAAATGAGCACCTTGGATGCAATGAAATAGTCCTCTTAGCCCATAAATGTACGAAAATAACATAAACCAGAGATGCGACAACATGGCTTCAAGATCTCGATCTACAATGCAAATGTGTCTTTAAATGCACTCTGATAGAATGTTCGACAACATATGTATTCCAATGGAGGAAGAACACCTTTAGTAACCACTCACAAAAACAGATCAAATATCGACACACCGATGTTTTTACGTGGTAAAATCCCCGTGGGGAACATCCATGACCCCAACCAATGTGGCCACTTGAGACAATTTATTAATGCAAAAGAAAATATATTACAAAGAGTTTCTCACAATTAATCATCGAAAAATGACCATTCATGCCCTTTAAATAGAGATCATGGACCAATTGGATGTTAAGCCATAGATTAATGTAGTCGTCAATATCGAGGATAATATGAGCCGTCAGAGCACTCTATGTCGGGAACATATTGTGATCGTCGGATTGCAAATGCATAGTAAAGAAACACACTTTAACCTAAGGAAACATTAGACCAAGTTGATCTTAACTAACTCCTAAGTGTCTAAACATCCTAACACAACCTACACACCAAGATCAAGTATATCACTCCGATTGATTTCAACGCTCTATCTCAAGGCACAACTAGGAGATATGAGATATGCTTCACATAGACTTTGAGATAGTTTAGGGTTAATGCCATATGCATGCAACGATCCCATGCTCGTGTGTATTAATTCCTTCGCCTCCGCCATGTTGAATGATGAAAGGATGGAGTTAAGATGCCTTTAAATATTGCTACCCACTTATGTAAACTCATGCCACTAACTTATGATGCTTGTGCCTCCAAACTTTGGTTTATGTGATATTTCATGGTTCATGGGAGATGGTGAATGATAGGATTAGCCTTGTTATTCAAAGATATCCCAATGGAAAACATGCCCCTTCATTTGCAAGATTATTTTACCTAGAATTGAAGCACCTAAATACATGAAATAATTCACTCTATGCGAAGCTTTTTACCAATCTATGAGCTCTGTCGATGATTCGACTTAGTGAGGGTTCATGAGGGGTTGATTTTGAGAACATATGTCGAATTATCATTGTTGAATCCCCAATAACCAATAACTGACAAATTCCTTGCTACTCTAGAAGCATTAACCCTTGCAATAGTGCTAATGCGTCCACTTGATTGCTTATAGTTTCCCTTAACCCCCATGCAAAAGTGATTTATTGATTTCCTCCAATATAAAGGATGACCCTCCTCACACCCGACGCCCCAAGATAGCCTCTTTAGGCACCATTAAAGAAGATAATGGATTTTTGCTTGGATTGAATCTAATTTTGGAGTTCTTCCTCTATCATTCTGGGCTGCCATGATGAGGATTTCTTTGGCCTTCAAAACTTCATGGTTGGCTTGAATGTTCCTCTTGTTAAGATGTATTTTAACCATATTTTCTATTATGCTTGTAAGACAAAAACATTTTGTCCCTAAGATCTTCTTGAACAAATTGTTTTCGTGAGGAGACCCATGGCTTGTATTGCCACTTGCCTTGATCTCCTCTTGACCATATTGTTTTAGTGAAGAGACCCATGGCTTGCATTGCCACTTGCCTAGGAGAAATAAGGGATTGCTAAAAAATAATGGCTTTATTCATGGACAACCATATTTTAGTGAGGAGACCCATGGCTTGCATTGCCATTTACTTAGGAGAAAGAAGGGCTTAGGAGAAATAAGGGATTGCTAGAAAATGGATTTATTCATGGCCAACCATATTTTCCATCTCAAAATTTTTAGGGATTCAAACCATAGCCTCTTTAGAATTGGTTTATTTGAAAATGTGCCACGGTATTTTTTTACCCCATAGATGGAACATCTCATTCTAGTCTTGTGGCATAGAGATCTATCTTCCTGGATTTGCAAAGGCTATGATCTGGAATTCACATTTTAAAATTAAATGAATTGAGATTTATTCATCATTCTTGCATAGTGGACACCATGAAGGCCCCTAAAGTTACCCTTCTTTTTAGATTTTCAGCTGTCAGACTTTTCCCATGACCATAACCCAGCATAATATTTTAACTTTTGGCAAACAATCTCCACCCCACGCAGACTTCAATATCATCAAAATATTATTTTGTTTAGTGATTTGGAGGTTATATACTTGCTTGATTTTATACAGAGCTCCATTAGGACCCCATCATTGACAATATTGGGATGAGTTAGTCAATAGAGTAGCCCCATGAATTTTGCTCAATAATCCATTCTATTGATCATTTAACTGCTCTGGTAATTTCAATATTTTTCCCACTAAGATATGTCCAAAAAAGGTCATTAATTGAAGGATCTCACTAAGATATGTCAATCAATGTGAAAAGATTTTGAGATTGCATCCATTCTCATATCTCAACAAATTGTGGGAACTGGTTAGATGAGGACTTCCCAGGATTCAGTGCTCCCATAACCAAAACTTTGCTCCATTTATAGGCACCCAGGAGAGATTTCCATGGATGAGATGTGCTGCCGCTTTACATAGCTTCCAAATTGAAGAACCTTTCAGCTTCAAGATCAAAAGGCCTAGAATCCTAAGTTGTTTGGCTTGAAGATATTTTTTGTGAATCACCTTTTTCCAGCACTGCAGGATGTCAACCTCCAAAGAATTTTTGCCCCCGTGTTCATTACTTGGAGGTCTTTAATGCCAGTTCCTCCTTGGTCTCATGATGCTCTTATCATGCTCCAATTTATGAGATGAAACTTTTTAGTGTTACTCTTAGCTCCTTGCCACATGAAATTTTGAATTTCTTTCCAATTTGCTGCATGATCCCCACTGGAGCTATCATAGCGGATCCTTGGAACAGAGGATAAATTGAGAGAACAGATTTAACTGATATACGATCCCCACCCTATCAGCTAGGTTTAACCAATGAGCCTCCCGTTGCTGCAATTTCTTAAGAATTTTTGAATGGAGTTCCTCTAATTTGTTGCCTTGGAAAAGGAAAGTGCTATGGACATCCCCAAATACTTGAAATATGTTCACTTGATCACACAGGGAAACCCATAATTTTGGCAATTGAATGAAGTAACTGAGGTGTTTCATTCCATCCGAAAATATTTATTTTCCTTTTGTCTATACATCCGCCTAAGGTGAACTTCATGAATTGATCTGCTATAATAATTGAGGCTCCTCCCAAAATAAGCATGTTGGTAGTAGATTGTGAGTGACTGATTTATTTAGTCCTCCTAAAAATAGAAATTCCTTGCATATTACCATCAACTCTTTCTTGTTCAAGTCTTTCACTGATAGATTCTGCCATTATTATATAGAGTAGGGGAGATAGAGGGGATCCTTTTCAGAGGCCTTTTCTACTTTGAAATAAGGAAGTGGGACCACCATTGACCAAGGGAGTTATCTAAGGGAATCCAATGCATGCTTTAATCCAACAAATAAAGGAATGGGCAAAGCCAATCTTTCCTAAGACTAAAAATAAAAAATAATGACATACCCAATTGAAGGCATTGGCCATATCTATCTTTATGATCATACATTTGTCTTTTTTACTCCCTACTCGAGTGAATTGCTTCTTGCACTAAAAGAATATTATCTATTATTTGATGCTTCTACATGAAGCACACTTTATTCTTTAATATCATATTGGGGATGATATTTTTTCAGTGGATTGACCATTATTTTTGTCAGAATTTTATATGAAGAATTGCATAAGGAGTGTTGGCACAGGGGCAGACCCAAGGTTCAACTCTAACAACGCACCAACAAGCCCTAACTACTAGCCCTTTCGACAACACCTGCGAAGCAGATGCAGTCTCATCCGAAGTAGCTATAGGGGGTTGCAGGACACATGTGTCTACAATTAGAGGAAATGCAGAGTGGATTCACAACAACAACACACAACCACCTAGTTATCCTTTATCTTCCTTAAGCCTACTGTGCAAGTTACATTTTAGATCTAATGCAATATCACCATAGAAACATATCAAATGATAGAGAACACAACATCAATCACACATAACACAAGATATACGTGGTTCACCCTCTCCCTAGGGCTACGTCCACAAAATTATGCTTTATGATATATTAAGATGGAAGCATACAGTTCTTATCTGTGCTCTTAGCTAGCAGATCTTCTCTTCTTCTCTCTCTTTCTCTCTCTTTCTTTCCCCTCCCTACGCACCCAGCTGCAGGGTTGATCTTCGCACCCAACTGAAGATCTTACAATACCAGAAGGCTCTC
>ML862015.1:7753-23798 GCA_009831015.1 Picea engelmannii
ATTTACAGAGTAGTAGAGTTACCAGTGTTCTTTTACTTCTTTAACATTAACTTATATATCATGTACTGAGCAATAGAAGCATAAACAAGAGACAAAAGAACACGAGATTTATCCTAGGAAAACCCCAAATGGGGAAAAAAACCCAGCAACCTTTCTTAGATAGATTTTGTTCACAAAGCAAGTCCAATCATGAACCAATAGATAAACCCTAGCACAAAGGCTAGCTCAAAGTACAACCAAAAATATCACCCTAGCTAAAGTAACAACACCATACAATGGTAGCACACCTCTACCAAGAGTAGCGCACAAGAGAGAGATACCATAAAGATTGAACAAGAATAACCTCTACCACTGCAGCTGTTGTGTCACCTTCCTCAAAATTACGCCTTCCTTCTAAGTGGATGAGAGTGTGAGTGAGTGTGTCCAAATGAGCCAAGGTGCCTCCTATTTATAGTCTTCTTGTCCTCTTTACTGGGCCGACTTCTCTTCTGGAAAGGTGTCACTTCATTGTTCTTTATTCTTCTGGGCCGACTTCTCTTCTGGGGTATTTCCACATATATTCAATGGTTATCTTGCTTCGAGAATCTTCTTCTCGTCTAAGAAAGGTCGTCCAGGAGGGAAAGTACTTCCTGCAGCTACCAAAACACCAACACTCCCTCTTAGCTAGGGAGGTATCTTTCATGATGGCTTAATCTAGTAGTCCACTGACTACTCTGCAATCAGCTAGTAGCACACAACTACTACAATGCCATCGATAGCTCGAATCATCTGTCACAGTCTCTGCAATCTAGTAGCACATAGCTACTCCCAATGTGATCTGGTAGTCTCCATGGCAATTAACTAGTAGCACACAGCTACAACAATGCCATCCAGTAGAACACGACTGTGTCGATCCATAGTAGTACACAACTACTGTCCAATGGTACACAACCACTCCTAGTAGCACACAACTACTGCTAGTATAATATCCAACAATTAATTGGTAGCTACGCAAGCTACCACCATGCAGTCCATCAATCTCTATGATTATGAAGTAATCAACTAGTAGCACACAGCTACTACCATGCCATCAACCATAATCATAGTCTGCAATCCCTATGACTATGCAACAATCAGCTAGTAGCACACAGCTACTACCATGCCATCATCCATAGTCATAGTCGATGATCTCTGTAACTATGCAACTATCAGCTAGTAGCACATAGCTACTACCATGCCATCAGCCATAGTCATAGTCGATGGTCGCAATAACTATGCAACAATCAACTAGTAGCACACAACTACTACCATGCCATCAACCATAGTCATAGTCTCATCTAGTAGCACGGAGCTACTCCCATAGTCCTCACAACAATGCGTGTGATGTTTCTTCTCTCATCAGGTCCGACAATGCATTACCCCCTCAA
This sequence comes from Picea engelmannii, assembly GCA_009831015.1. Lineage (NCBI taxonomy): Eukaryota > Viridiplantae > Streptophyta > Pinopsida > Pinales > Pinaceae > Picea > Picea engelmannii. Next base: position 9,160 of record ML862015.1, read on the forward strand.
TCACCTCACATGACTGATCTAGGGAACCCTTGGCTAGAGGGGTTAACTGGCAAGAGGAGTAACAACACACCTCCCTCTCAACGAGGGTTGACATTCTGCATCACGCCAAGCTTGTCTCTGAAGTACTCATACTTTACTCTAGATAGAGGCTTGGTGAGAATGTATGTTATCTGCTCATCCATGGATATATACTGGAGTTCTATAGCTCCTCTTTGCACCATGTCTTGAATGTAATGATATTTGATCTCTATGTGCTTTGACTTGTCATGGAAGACAGGGTTCTCTGAAAGCCTCACGCAAATTTGATTGTCACAATGTATCAAAGTTGGCTCTAACTCTAGATCAAATATCCCTGCAAGCAACTTTCGAAGCCACACTGCTTCATGGCTTGCCACACTAGCTACAATATACTCTGCCACTGATGTATGCTTCCTGCTCAACCATGAGATCATACCTGATCCCGAACTGAAGCAACACCCGGATGTGCTCTTCTGATCCACTGCACTCCATGCCCATTCAGAGTCTGTATATCCCTTCAGCTTCACATCTCCATCCGAGACATATCTCAATCCATATCCAATCATACCACACAGGTACCTCAACATATGTTTTGTTGCCATCCAATGTACACGTCTAGGTTCAACCATGTACTGACTCAAGGTATTCACTACAAAGCATATGTTCGGCTTGGTGTTAACCATGTACATCAAGGATCAGATCAATTTTTTGTACATCGTGGGATCCACCAAATCTGAAGATGAATCACTCAAGAGCTTCAGATTAGTCACCATCGGTGTGGCCATGGACTTGCAGTCCATCATCCTGAATCTCTGCAGGATCTCAACTATATATTTTCCTTGGCTAAGGAAAATCTCACCTGGTCTCTGCCACACCTCCAATCCCATCAAATCCAAATCCTTCATTTCGAACTCTAAAGTGAGCTCCCACTTGCACCCATATGTGAGCTTCTCATCCTCTGTAAGAAACATGCAACCAATATCAACGGGAAACCATCCTCAAGCTCATCAAAAATAATTGTCTGGCATATCTTGCCTTGGGTGCCTGCACAAAGCTTTCTTCAATCTGTCGACATGAGACTCCTCATGTATCTTGTGGTTGCTCTATGTACACTTCTTCTGGCTACTGGAGCAAGTGTTTCGTCATAATCTTCTCCCTCTTTCTGGGAGATTCTTCTAGCCACAAATATCGCTTTGTACTTCTCTATGCTTCCATTTGTAGCATGTTTGATCTTGTAGATCAACTTGGAAGTCACCAATGACTTCCCTTATGGTCTCGAAACCAAGGAAAAATCCATATCCCAGTCCTCCTGACAGGATTCCTCCTCTGTCACTAAAACAAGGGAATCCTCCCAGGAGGTCTCATATCTCCTCAAAGCCTCTGAAGCTTCGATCTAGCCTTCTCAACTCATGGCACCTGTTTGTCAGTGTTGGAAGACGTCTCTCTCTCCCATCTAAATCTAAGGAGGAATACGCTACTGAATCCCTCTAAGATCAGGCTCATTCTAAGTATGCATGCTCCCTCTAAAGCTTGACTCCCTCTGAGTCTATATAATCTCTAAAGTCATCTGCTATGAAGTCTGATATTCTATGAACTGTCCTGGGGAGGATGCTCTTCCCTACTAGATCCTGAGGACTGACTCCCCCGTCTCCTTCGTTACAGGGATGTGTACGGTCATGTACACAGCTCTATGTTTGGATAGTTTGATCCATGTCTCAACTAGAGACCATCTAATTTGTTTCCTCCTACAACCATTGTTATAGCTCCCTCTCAGAGCTATTACCTGTGACCTGCCTGGAACAAGAGTAACAACAACCAAGAACATCTCCTAGAGGAGATCAATTTCATCTTGCAAACAAGTGCATCATTAATACTAAACAATGAGTATTTACTTAATAATCATCGTATCAACAACATTCAAGTGTTACTAGTAATGGAACTCTAAAGACTACTATTCTAGTTACTATACTTACTTAAGCAATATGAAATATCAAACTTGATATGCAAACCTAGAGTTTAGCTACCGATGTCCCACTTGAGTTGTCTTCTATAGTTTCTCCTACTCCCCGGTCATGTTCTTGGAAGCACTACTGGTTAGAAGACATACTCTTCATCCTTTGACTTATGCCCTTCAATCAGTTGCATGTGCATGGTGTTTCTTCTTTCCATTTTTGTGTCTAAGAGGACATTGTGCGGCATAATGTCCCATCTCCTTACAGTTGTAGCATCTGATCTTTGACGCATCCTTCTTATAACGTGGTCTCTTAGATTTCTTCGGACTTCCTTCTTCCCTTTCTTTCCTTTTCTTTACTTGAGCAGCAAGGGCTTGATTTTCATCATCATTTGTCTTCTGTGATTTGGATATCAATTCGGATTCCTCTTGGGTACAACCTGCCCATAACTTAATAAACTTGGCCAATTTGCTTCTAGCGCAAATCCCTTGAACAAATGGATCCCAAGAGGAAGAAAATCCATCGAGTGTAGTAGTCACAAGTTCAGCGTCATCTATCGGATCTCCAATCGCTGTTAACTGGTCTTTGATCTGTGATATCCTCATGAAATAGTTGGTGACTGTTTCTAACTTGTTCATTGTCATGTTTCTGAGTTGATGCCTTAGAGTAAGCTTTCAGTTGGTATTCTTACTTTCATAAAGTCTGGTTAGGGCATCAAACATTTCCTTCGGTGTCTTCAGTTCCGATACATTAGGTATCAGATGGTCCTTTATTGAGTCTGTCAAAATCCTCTTGGCCTTGATCTCATTCTTCCTGAACGTTGCTTTGGTGACTTCTTCTTCTGGTTCTGGAAGCACCTGCTTGACATGATCCCATAACTCATTCTCCTCTAGAATGAGAAGTACCATCTGCTTCCAGGATCTGAATTTATCTGCTCCATCCAATCTATCTTCAACTCTCATACTGGTTGACATTTTCACCGGTAGAAATCCTAGATCTGAGAAATTTCAAATTTCTGATCTTTCATGGAACTGCAACCAGAGTGTTGCAGGGGGTGCGCTAGGGTAGGGTGAACTGCTCTGTGGTGAAAATAGTCCCAACGCCTTGGAACTAGTGCTCAACGAGCTTGACAAAGTATTTCAGTGCAAATGCAATGTACTGCTACAACAATCTTCCTTCCAGTGGTCAAACTGTTCTAAAGGTAACCAACTCTGATACCATGTTAGATTTTCTTTATTTACAGAGCAGTAGAGTTACCGGTGTTCTTTTACTACTTTAACATTAACTTATATATCATGTACTGAGCAATAGCAGCATAAACAAGAGACAAAAGAGCACAAGAGATTTATCCCGGGAAAACCCCAAATGTGGGAAAAAAACCAACAACCTTTCTTAGATAGATTTCGTTCACAAAGCAAGTCCAATCATGAACCAACAGATAAACCCTAGGACAAAGGCTAGCTCAAAGTACAACCAAAAATACCACCCCAGTTGCAGTAGCAGCACCATACAATGGTAGCACACCTCTACCAAGAGTAGCGCACAAGAGAGAGATACCACAAAGACTGAACAAGAATAACCTCTACCACTGCAGCTGCTGTGCCACCTTCCTCAAACTTGCGCCTTCCTTCTGAGTGGATGAGAGAGTGTGAATGAGTGTGTCCAAATGAGCCTAGGCGCCTCCTATTTATAGTCTTCCTGTCCTCTTTACTCGATCGACTTCTCTTCTGGAAAGGTGTCACTTCATTGTTATTTATTCTTCTAGGCCGACTTCTCTTTTGGGGTATTTCCACGTTTGTTCAATGGTTCTCTTGCTTCCGGAATCTTTTTCTCATCTAAGAAAGGTCGTCTAGGAGGGAAAGTACCTCCTGCAGCTACCAAAACATCACCAACTACCTCATGAAGAGATAAAAAGGAGAACTAGGGAAAAGGCAATACATTATTATGCATTTAATGAAGAGAGAGAGAGGAACTGAAGAAAGAGAAGGAGAAGTAGCAGCAAGGAAGCACAAATTCTAAGGTGGGTTGGTGGGACGAATCCCAAGAAATTTTTATCATTTCTGACAACAGTACCGTACAACATTTAATGCATGCAGTACAATACGGATTCAGCACGCTGTAGAGCTAAGTCTAGCACAAAAATCGAGGAAATGATAAAGCCATAGATTTCGAAGCATTTGTTGTAGAGAAAATCCATACAGTCTACTGAAAATACAGCAAAACCTTGGCATAGTTTTCGAGGAGTATTTGGTGCACAAGTTTCAAGATAAGTACAGTCATTTATTGCTGGGAAAATTGATCGTTGTAAACTTAGAAATTTCTACGAGTTCATAATAAAAATCTCTCTCTTGTACTAGTTTTCCCTTCGGGATTTTTCCAGGGGCATTGCTCAGAAATATTTGTGTCATTGAATGTGTTTGTACTTTCCTATTTTCCACATCAGTATCAGTTAAATGATTCAATGTGTTTCCAATTATAAGTTCAATTTTGTTTCTGCATTTATGAATGAGTATTAAATTGTGAAAGATTTATTGAAACTGAAAACCAGTATATTGGGTCATTGAAAATTTACACATAGAATCACAGAGTCAAAGAATTAAATCTAGTAAGACATTTGTATGTTATATATATAAAGCCTGAGCTAATAATAAATAAATAAAACTAATAAATAATAATCATCATATCATTCATTCATATATATATATATATATATATATATATTTTATTTTATTGCTTCTCCCGTTATTGAGTAAGTCAAACATGGGCATATTTGCTCCACCGTATGGCCAGGAAGAAGAATCTACACGGCAGCGAAGGTGAAATCAAACCTATACAACAGTGCTAAAAAATTGTATGGACCAACAATCAATTAAATCTGTACGGTGACAGCTCAATAAAATCCATACAGAAGTGGTTCAACAAATCGCTATTGCGGCAGCTCAATTAAATCCATATAGTGGTGGTTCAACAAATCTATACATTGGCAGTTGTGATTATTGATGATTGCAGCGTCGTGTGACATTCTCTAGGTCGTTCTTCTCTGGATTGAGTTGAGACGATCTGTGAGAGAGCCCATGTGTTGGGTGTTCCCATGTGATGGGTGTGCGTCAGACTCTGGACTGAGTTGTGATGACGTGTAGTCTCTTGTCTACTCCTCTGGACTGAGTTGAGATGACTCGAGATGGTCTCCTGCCTTGTACTCCTCTAGACTGAGTTGAGTCGGCTTGAGATGGTCTCCTGCCCTGTACTCCTATGGACTTAGTTGAGTCGGCTTGAGATGGCTCTCCAAATGGTACTCCTGTGGACTCAGTTGAGTGATCTGTTGAGAGTGACGTCCCTGTGGGTGAACACAGGTGGACGTGTCCCTAGTGGCTGAGCACTATAGAATGTGAGAGATCCCTTGCTATATTGTCAAAGAGTGACTTTGGTAAAACCCTAATTTATGTTGTAAAGGGTACAAGTCGGCCCCACCATGTAAAGATAATTAATATTGTGTAATTATTAATTATATTATTAAGTTGTACAGGTCGGCCCTATTGTGCCAAGTGTCCTGTCTATTCGTTGAGTTAATTTTTGTATAAATAAGAGATAGATCCCCATTGTGGATCATATCTCTCACACTAACTCAACGCTTGGTCTGAAATTATGAGCACTGCAATTCGCACTTTTCTTAGCACTAGTTTTCTCAGTCATACAAGCACCCTCTTGTGTGCTAGGGTTTGGTGGTGGATGATGGATCTTATCTTGGCAGTATAGCAAAGGATTGTTGGGTTTTTCCCTTGGTTGAGAAGGGTTTTCCCAGGATATTTCTAGTGTCTTTTGTGCATGGTTATTTTTCTTGTGATCTTGGTTTACTGTAGCTATTGTATTGTTGTTGCAGTCATTGTTTATGGTTAAGTTCATGCTAAATTGAAATTAAACTACATCTGCATGTGCTAAGCATCAAAAACTTAACAGTGATTAATTCATACAGAGTACACCAAAATTAAAAAGTGGCTCAATTAAATCGTACGGACATGTACGGAGGGCAACTGACACAGAGTATGGTGACTAATAGTACAGCTCCTAAAAATGGAGACTATGAATTTGGCAGGTGAAAATTTAAATTTTAACGTACAGCTAGCACAACCATTCAAAAAGGTACCGCCATTTGTTTTTGAAGATATAAAACGTTGTCCCCGAGGTGTAGGATAGTCGGTGACAGAGTGTGTTGTTAAGGCACTCTGTGATGTTAAGTCACCGATTTGAAACCTGCGGGGACAAAAAATCCAGCCATGTTAAGGGTTGGTGTGGCTCAGGCCGGGTGCGATCCTCGGGTGATTTTGACGACTTAGATGCCCCTGTGTCACAGTTTCTCAAGCCACGGGCCAGTTCCGTAGGTCACAGACAAACTAGCAAACAAAAAAAAAGATATAAAAAGTCATTTTTAAGGAAGCATAAGGGTTTCTTATTTTTTTAAGGAGTTGTAAGTTTTTTTTTTCAAAACGAGTTATAAGGGTTTCTCATTTTTATTGGAGTTATAATGAAAACATTTTGAGGTTATAAGGAAATATGGCCAATATTATTAATTCATGATGCTTGAGTCTCATAAATTAAATAGTAAAAATTTTCCTACCTAAAAACATAAAATGGATCAAATGTTGTCTTATCATGCTCTTTGGGAAATCGTTACTAGGACAACTCCAAAACCAGATCCCATGTCTAATGACTATAAGAAGAAAAATAAAAATGTATTACTTCTTACCTTTTCTTTGGAGGATAATATTCTTTCTCACATTCATGGTATTACAACTGTTGTTGAGGTTTGGACGAAGTTAAAGAATTTGTATGAAACTTCAAATGAACTTCAAATTTTATTGTTGAGAAACAAATTAACCGATTTCAAGATGGTAGCATCAGATTCAATTACAGATCATGTTCAAAAGTTGCAAGAACTGAAAAATGAATTATCAACGATTGACACGGACATTAAAGATAAGGAATTCATAACCATTATGTGATAATGAAATCATTATTCTTGGTGATGACAGTATTCATGAGGTACAAGGAAGAGGTGAAGTACCCATGAGAGTTTCAAGAGATTGCAACAAAAAAAAACAAAATGTCTTGTATGTTCCTGGCTTAAAGACAAACTTGCTTTCTGTCAGTAAAATTATTGATGAAAACTATATCGTTGTGTTTGATAAGAAACAGTGTTTAATTAAATATTGTAACAACAACATCATTGCCAGAGGATTGTGGTGTAATGATATGTATAGATTTGATGGTATTCCAAAGCAACAACAAGCATTTTTTACATGTTCTACTTCAAAAAATCAATTATGGCATGAAATATATGGTCATCTTAATTACTTTTATATGAAGTTTCTTCATAAACACAATTTGGTGAATGGATTGCCTAACATTGAATAAGATAAAAGTGTACGTGAAGCATGTCTAGCAAGGAAGCAATATCATTTCAAATTTGATAACAACAAAACCATAGCAACTAAAGTACTTGAATTTATTCATAGTGATGTTTGTGGTCCAATGAAAACTCAATCCCTTGGAGGTGCTATGTACTTTGTAACCTTCATCAATGATTTTTCAAGAAAAATATGGGTATATTTTTTGAAGAACAAATCTCATGTATTTGCAATTTTTAAAAATTCAAGACTGTGGTTGAAAACGAAAGTGGTTAGCGCATGAAGGTGATTAGGAGTGATAGAGGACGTGAGTATGAATCATGTGCATTTCGTGATTTTTGCTATCATCATAGTATTCAAAGACAAACTTTTGTTGCCAAAATGCCATATCAAAATGGGGTAGCAAATTGGAAGAATCGATTAGTTATGGAGATGGCTAGGTGCATGTTGAAAGGGCGTCATCTCAATGATCAGTTTTGCACTGAAGCAATTCAAAGAGCAGTATTTTTGTTAAATCGTAGTCCGACAAAGACAGTTCATGGAAAGACATCCTACAAAGCTTGGTCAGAAAGGAAATCGAAGGTAACCAATTTCAAAGTTTTTGGTTGTTTGGCATATGCACATGTTTCAAATACAGATAGACATAACTTGGCGGCTAAAAGTAGGAAATGTATATTTATTGGGTATAGCACTAAATCGACTGCATACAAGTTAGATAATCCAATAAATAGAAAGGTTGTTATAAGTAGAGATGTAATTTTTTACGAGACTCCCACATGTGCATACATCAAAATGGAAACGTGAAGTTTTGCAAGGGGATAGTGAAGAGCTTGAATTCAAAACTCATGTCACATATAGGAGGTGCAGAAGGGAAGTGGACAAAGAAGCAGAGAAGAAAAAGTAGAGTTGGAGTCGGAAGAACAAGATGGCAGTCAGTCTCCAAACAATGAAATTTTGTCTCATAAAAAAACAAAATGGTCCTATTGGACTCTTCAAGATTCAAAGCCAAATGAGATACAGCAAGGTGAGAGAAAAACAAGGTCAAAATCACCACAAGTAAATCCTTCTTTGATGAGTGAAGTTGTGCATTCTTGTGATCTAGTGTCTTTTAATGAAGCAAATTAGAAACAAGAATGGAGAGATCCAATACGAGTAGAATATGATGTTTTGATGAAGAACAACACTTGAAAGTTAGTTGAATTACCCCCAACTAAGAAACCAATAGGCTGTAAATGGATATATAGCACAAAGTTCAAACTAGATGGTTCTATTGATAAATATAAAGCCAGGTTAGTTGCAAAAGGATATGCACAAAAAAAGGGAATCGATTATGGGGAAATGTTTGCTCCTATTGCACAATTAATCACAATCAAAATGGTGTTAGCTCTTGCAATACAATTTGGATGGAAGGTACACCAAATGGGCATTAAAAGTGCATTTATAAATGGGGATATGCAAGAAGAAGTATATATGAAGAAACCTAAAGGACTTGCAGTTGAAGGGAAAGAAACGTTAATATGTAAATTGGTGAAGGCCTTGTAAGGATTAAAACAAGCTCCTCGAGCATGGTATGGAAATATTAATAAGTATCTTAAATCAAGAAGAGTCAAGAGAAGTGACTATGATTCTAACGTGTATATCAAAGGAAAAGGTGAAGAAATTATCATTATGGTTGTATATGTTGAAGACTTAATAATTAAAGATCGCGGTAATGACTTGATTCAGGAAGAAAAAGATAGTCTTTGCAAATGATTTGATATGAATGACTTGGGATTGTTACATTATTGTTTGGGTATTGAAGTTTGGAACAACCAAACATGATTTTCATCTCACAAACAAGTATGCTTCGGAATTGTTGGAAAAGTTCAAAATGGAATACTGGAATCCCAACAAAAAAACAATGGAAGTACACTTATAGATTTCGAAAGATGATGAATCTCGGGTAGTCAATGAATTTCTTTATCGTCAACTTGTAAGAATATTGATTTATCTTACCACAACTAGACCATACTATAGAAAAATATGACCCCAGCCCGATTTCAAGTCTCTATGAGACAACATAGTTTAATGGCCAACCCACATTTGCATTTTTCAGCTGCAAATTAGTTAGCAAAAAAATATAGCTCATTAACTGAAACACATGAAGTCTGCTACAACAAATAGACAGAAATAAATGCACACCCTGAAAACTTGACATAGATATTTTTGGTCAAAATTAGACCCTGGAAAAACCCGCAAGGGGAAAACCAGTGAGAGAGGGGAGGCTTTCTATTATTCAGAGCTTTGAGAAAGAATTTCTTACACCAGTCATCTTCAACAAATAAATACACAGACTTGTCTCATTTTCTGTGCCCACACACATCCTAGGAAACCATGCCAACCAACTCCTCGATTTTTGTGCCTAGAAATGTGTACACAATACGGTTGTCATAGCATTAAATGTTGTATGGCCTGTTCAAAATTTGTGCCTGTCTGCTGAGAGTAATTTCCAGAAATGTGTGGTTGTTGTCATCGCTTTCTATGCCCAAACCACTCAGAAATCCATGCAGCCCTATTCCTCGATTTTTGTGCCACTTTATTGTTGTACGGCTTGCTCAGAATCTGTACATTACGGCCTAGTACTTGTTATACCTTCCTCCTCGATTTTTGTGCAGAAAACTTGTCTTGGAATTCATGCCTCCTCCAAGAAACTTACTTCTCTTCTCAAGCTCGACTTCTCTCTCTTTCATGCACTCTCCAAATCTCATGAAGAATGCCAAAGTGAGGGGCACCTCTTTCCCTAATTCGACTCAAGGAGGAAATGTGAAGAGTCTCATTATCCAAGGGATGAGATTTAATCTTGAGCCTCTTAGATCAATGGTGGTGATATAACGACTTTTAAGTCACCCACTTCACAAACATTACAAAATTCACTTTTAATTTTATCTCTCATAAAATTAATGCACTAGGGACCACATTGGACACTTTCTCACCCCTGGGCGCCTAATTGATGAGAAACACTTGTCCTTGGTACTTTTTAATTAACTTAACACTCCCTCTTACCGAGGAAAGTGTTCCTCACCACTCCCAGCTTATCTCTGAAAGATATGAACTTGCCTCTCCCCAAAGCTTTAGTGAGGATGTCCACTACCTGCTCATCAATGGATATAAACTGTAGCTCAACTACCCCTCTCTGAACATAGTCCCGGATGAAGTGCTATCTAATCTCGATGTGTTTAGACCTGTTATGAAAAACTGGATTCTCAGAGAGTTTTATGCAACTCTAATTGTCACAGTAAATCACTGTGGGCCTCATCTGCACACCAAATATCCCAACCAACAACTTGTGAAGCCATATGGCCTCACAACAGGCCTGACTGGCTGCCATATACTCAGCCTCTGTAGAACTCAAAGCCACTGACTTTTTCTTCCGATTAAACCAAGACACAATTGTTGAGCCCAATCCAAAGCAACAACCTGAGGTACTCTTCCTGTCAACAACACATCTTGCCCAATCTGAGTCAGTGTAGCCAATCAATCTGACTCTATCCCCTCTCTCATAGTTAAGGCCATAATCCACCGTACCCTTAAGGTACCTGAGCACATGTTTTCCTGCCACCCAATGCACTCTCCGAGGATCCACCATAAACTGACTAAGAAAGTTGACAGCAAAACAAAGATCTAGTCTGGTGTTGACCAGATACATCAACGAACCAATCAACTGATGATACAAAGTGGGATCAATCAACTCTGACTCCGAAGAATGAAGCTTCTTCCAGTTGGTTATCATGGGTGTGGACATGGGCCTACAATCCTCCATCTGGAATCTCCTCAGAATGTTAACAACATATCTTCCATGTCCCAAAAAGATGTGTCCTCGCTGCTGCCAAACCTCCAATCCCAAAAAGTAGTGCATCAGTCCAATGTCTTTCATCTCAAACTCTGAAGCAAGTCTCTCCTTGCAACCAGCTATGAGTCTTTGTATCCCTGTAATGAAGAGATCATCTACATATAGCACAAGAATGAGAGAATCCTCCCCAACCACAATGAAGTAAATGTTGAGATCCGCCTCACTCTTCTTGAAACCCATTTGCTGCAAGTATTTATCAACCCTTGAGTAGCAAGCTCTAGGAGCTTGCTTCAGTCCATACAATGACTTTGTCATGTCCCCATTTTTGGATTCCCTTATTATGTGGTTAGAGTCACTTCAGGAGGTTTGAGTCAACAAAGTCTAACCTAAAAGTGACATTAAGGAAGTAAAGGAAGAAATAAGGGTGAATAAGTGGCTAAACGAGTAATTAAGCCAAAAAGCATAGGAAAAGTCACTTAACCCAAAGTGAACAGAGAAATAGAAAAAAAAGGGGTTTTCGAGTGACTTAATTAATTAATCATTCACAACTTAGGAATAAGTCACCAAGCTTAAGTTATGTCAACGACAAATTAGATCGGGGAAGGTATAAGAAGAGGAATTCGACCTAATTCCTCATTAGGTTATGATTTTGATTTGAGAACAGGTTCTAGAGGAGGAAGTCGACCTCCGCATATGTTTTGTGGATTTATGGAGGAAACCACCACCACAGATCGGTTTCAGTGTTGGAAGACACACCCTAGCCTATCGGGAGTACCATCCAGGTACTTCATTATGCCAGATCCATATTTTTCATACCCAATTCAGAGAGGGCGCATTATAGCCAGTGAGGGTGTAAGGGTTGGAGATAGTTTTGTGTAGTTGGACGAGACCAGGGAAAATCTCGTCATTTCCTTCCGACCTAGTTGAGAGGGAGTCAGGGCGCTTCTTTTGAGCCATCAATCATCAGATTCTGACGTGGAATCTGCTAGGGTGCACCAAACAGCCAGGAAGTGCGCAACACTTGGGGAAGGACATTTGGGTTTCCAGAGAGCTTACCGGATCAGATCCGAGGAAACCCTCCCGACCCATTACAGAGGAGGCTAGGGCGCTCATTTTGAGACAGATGTCATCTGATTCCGTTGGTGGAATCATCAGAGTGCATTGCCAGAGCCCAAGAGGTGTGCAACCCCCTAAGGGATCTCATCCGGGGTCCATCCAGAGCTTCGGTGGGCTGATCTTCAGTCTGACAAATATCAAGAGGATCCTAGATGCTAGGGCGCACAGTTTGGGACAATTTTCAGGCCGACCAGAAGAGTGTAGCCACCAGGGCGAATATATCCTTCATTTGCAACAGTTGTCGTGAGTTTTCGAAGTTGCATGTAGTCGATCTATCCATGGATGTGCAGATCCATTCACATCTTTTGATCACGAGTATTTTATATTAGTTACATTGTATTCCAGTGATGATCCATGAGATCTAGTTGATGATTAGTTCTCTGCTTTCAACGTATCAATTGTATTTCCTGCTTTTTCCATATAATACATGCTATTGAGTTGTATGGTTCACATTTACTTGCATGCATGAGATAATTGTAAAACACTCTCTCTATCTAAACACACACACACGCAAACTCACCACGCATGTTAAACAAAGACTATAAAACTCATCCAAAAAACCCCAGAGTATTAGATCCGAGAGCCTAAACATTAGCTTAGCGGTTCATATCTAGATCCACTAGATTTGAGATATTTCATCCTTCTACAGTTTGCACACATGAGAATCTCTCTCATGCCCCTCAAAGCCTTGTGGTTGCTCAATGTACACCTCCTACTCTATGAGACCATTCAGAAATGCAGTCTTCACATCCATCTGATGGATCTTCAAACCCATCTCTGTTGCAATGGACATCACTGCCCTGATCGAGGTATATCTAGCAATCGGAGTGAAGGTCTCATCATAATCTACTCCTTCTACCTGTGAGAACTCTCGAGCTACAAACCGAGCTTTGAACTTCTCAATGTTGCCATCAATAGCATACTTTATTTTGTACAGACACCTAGAAGTCAACACTGACTTCCCCTCAGGTCTCGGAACCACCTCCCAAACATCATTCTTCATGATGGAATTATACTCTTCCACCATGGCGTCCTTCCAGACCTGCTGACAACGACCATGTGATCATCTTCAGGTACACATCCTTCCAGACCTGCTGACATGTTGCCTCCTCAAAGGTGGAAGGCTCGGACTCTTTGATGTTACTCACCATCGCAAGATAGCTGCAAAACCTCTCTAGAGGTTTACTCTCCCTCACAGCTTGCCTGGGATTCCCCACAAATCCTTGTGCTTCCTTCAAAGTGTCTTGAAGCCACTTGGGCTTCCTCTTCTCTGAAGTAGCACCATGTGGAGGAGACTCACCCTCCTCAATCCCACCACCGGAAGAATGTGTACCTGAAGATGATCACATGGTCGTCTGATAACCAGTAGACTGAGAAACAGTACCCTGTGAACTAGTAACCTAAGGACCAATAATCTGTGACCCTGTCACCTGTGGACCAGTCGTCCTTGAAGCAAGTGGTCTTGAATTCTATGTCACTATGTTAAGTGAAGGACTCACCTGAATCTGAGGAGTCGACTGCTCCCCCTGCTCTATATCTCATGACCTCTGAAAGGCTCTATCCTCCTCAAATATCACATCCCGTCGCACAACTGTCTTCCTCAAAGAGGGGATGTATATGCGGAAAGCCTTCGAGGTCTCGCTATACCCAACAAAGATGCCCTTCTCTATCATGGGTTCTAGCTTTGTCCTCTTCTCAGAAGGGACATGTAAATAGGTAAGGCACCCAAAAATCTTAAAGTGCCCAACCTCAAGCTTCTTCCCAGAGACTCTATGCGGATTCTTGTTCTGCTGATAAACTGCAGTGTTGCATGCCTCAGCCCAAAGAAAAAGTGGTAGCGCCTGATCATGTAACATGGTTCTCACAGCCCCGAAAATGGCCCTATTCTTCCTCTCAACAACCCCATTCTGCTGCAGGTTGTAAGGAACTGTCAATTCTTTCTTAATGCCTTCCCTAGCACAAAATCCATTGAACTCACTGGAGGTATACTCACCTCCATTGTCTAATCTCAACACTTTGATTTTCTTCCCAGTTTGGTTCTCCACATGAGCTTTGAACCCTTGGAGCCGTTGGAAGACCTGTCCTTTGGTCTTCATGAAGAAAATACAAGACTTATGAGAGAAGTCATCAATGAAAGTGACATAATACAAAAATCCACTCAAAGAAGCAGAAGGCATAGGACCTGTTATCGCACGGTTTGTAGGAAAGGTTAAATAGCTTGAGTCAAAGGTAGAAACCGGCGTAACAGGAGCTTCCCCACCCACTGTCACCTCGATGGGGAGCTCTTTCTATTTAGGAGGGCAAGTCCAAGGGAGACGT
>WSFP011415612.1:0-23797 GCA_009831015.1 Picea engelmannii
GTGGATGTTTCCCCGTAGGGGTTTTACCACGTGAAAACATCGGTGTGTTGATCTTTGATCTGGTTATGTGAGTGGTTACTGAAGGTGTTCGTCCTCTGTTGGAATACCTGTGTTGTCGAACACTTCTATATCTGATTCATGGCTGGAACAATCACATAATTTATGTCCTTTTTTATTCTTTGATGCTTTGAAAGTTTCTTCATTTTGTCATGGATTTTCCTTTTTTGGCCTCATCTCATATGCATTGAGAATCCCATGAAGCTCATCCATTATTAGCTTCTCTAGATCCTTCATTTCTTCAATGGCACATACCTTGGCATCAAACCTTGAGTGGAGAGAACTAAGCACCTTTTGCACAATCATTGTTTCTTCAACCTCCTCACCAATTCCTCTGACGGTGTTGACAATTTCATCCACTCGAAGAAAATAGGATGCAAATTTTTATTTGTCTTCCATTTTCAAACTCTCGAATTGTCTTCTATGAGTTTGGAGCTTTGCCTTCTTCATGTTTTCATTGCCTTCAAAGATCTTTTGAAGTTTTTCCCAAATGTCTTTTTCTGATTTACAATGCATCATGTTGAAAAATTATGATTATGATAGACCACTCAATACAACATTCATGGCTTTTTCATTATGTTCACTAGGTTTCTTCCCGACTACATCTGTTGGTGGAGTTTTTGGGGTTGTATAACCATTCATGATTGATTTCCAACTATCAAACCAAAGATCCATTAGATAAGTCCACATCCTTATGCTCCAGAATTCATAGTTTATTCCATCAAACAATGGACCCTTGTTTGTGAAGAAACCTTCTTGACTAGCCATGTGTGCTCCTAAGATCTACCTTCTAGCGGTTAGATTGTTTCTGAAGGAACCTGATATGATACAAATTGTTGAACTTATGATTATACTAGGAGGGGGGGGTGAATCAATATAAGAAACTTTTTACTTTATTTAACCATTCATTAATTTAGAAAAAAAAAAAATCACATATAAACTCAAATCACAATGCACATAGTTTAACATGGAAACCCAGTCGGGAGAAAACCATAAAACTTATCTTTATAAATTCATGTAGGCACCAACCTATTGGGGACACCAATATCCTTAATTGAGCACCAACTCAACAAGATGTAGGCACCAACCTACCAGAGACACCAATATCCTCAATTAAGTACCAACCTAACAACACTTGTAGGCACCAACCTATTGTTACAACATTTGTAGTCACCAACCTATTGGAGACACCAATCCCCTCTCCTTATCACCAATTAAATAATATATGTGTAGAAATGGATCCAAGATATTCATACATGGAGTACTTATGAATTGACTTGCATGCTTCATTCCACATACAATCCTTTGAACCTTAGTCACATGTAGCCTTCATGCCCTAGCCATCCTCATTGCATCATTCCATAATATAATCCCCAACAACAACATCACAACCTCAAAATAGCGTATATGGAAACATCACAGTGATGACAACATCACAACATTATAATAGCACATATGGAAACATCAAAATGATGACCACAACATAACATCAGAATAACACATATGATAGAATCGCAGTCCTATAGCACAAATTGAGAACAAGAAAGACCCCAAGAAAATCTCTTTGACTTCTCTTGCACACCTTTAGATCCCAAAAAGACACCCTAGCACATTTAGCGCACCTCAAATCACTTCTACACACCTCATACTTGATCTCTTTCTTGGTTACTCTACAAATTTTCACATCTATCCTATATTTATAGTAATTTTATCCCCACTTTCAGGGTTGACCTGTAAATACTGGCAAAGCCGACCTTAATTTTCTAGTTGGGTTGTTGGAAGGAAAATTCATATATTATCATTCCTAGGGAGTTAGAGGGATTTTCATATATTGTTGGAAAGGTATCAGAATAAGATTTCCAACAATGTAACTTTTGCTCCCATTTGATCTAAGTATGTAGGGTAAAAATGTATTTAAATATAGGGTATCGAAAGTGACCATCAAAAATCCAAAAGTAATACTTTCAACAATCTCCATCTTGCAATATTTGTCTTGTACATGTGTAGGCTTGTAATATTTATCTTGGACATCTGTAGGATCCCCCTGTATTTGAAATCTATGACAACAATATTTCCAACATCCATTATTTCTTGGTCCATTTGTATGGATGAATTGATAGCACATTATGGGGATATTAAGAGAAACACATTCTTTGGTCAATTGATAAATCTTCGGAAAAAAAGGTCCAATTAAATAGCACATTCAACAACTCCAAAAGATCAGTATTAAGGTAAATAACATTCCATAGGATAATTTTTTAGATCTCTTTATGGGCACTTTAAAGGATAACATTCAACATGAAGTGCATCTCTTTGAACCTGAATCCCTAGAGCATGATTTTAGTATGGCAAGGAAGGTGGAAAGAAAAAAATATGGCTACTAGAATGGTGGCCACTAACAACTATAGCGAGCATCATGTTCCCTCTCCTAAATTCACTCAACTGACAAGGTTGACATATCAACAAGTGGATGAAAGAAGAGAAAAGGGACTATGCTTCAATTTTGATATCAAGTACAGTAAGGGGCATAAATGTGGTGAGAAGAAATTATTATACATAGACCGTGAAGAGGAAGAAGATCAATAATTGGAACCATAAAAACATCTAGAGCTAGAAGAGACTACTCCAACCATATCTCATCATGCATTGGCCAACATCAGTACTCCACAAACCCTCAATATAGAAGGATATATCAAAAATAAAAAGGTAACAATGTTGATTGATTTTGATAGTACCCATAACTTCATCAATTACAAATTAGAAAAAATTCTCATTTGCTTTGTATTTCCATCACCAGAGTTTCAAGTAATGATTTTAGATGGAGGTACCATAAATTCTTCATGGAAGTGCCATAGTATTAAGCTCAATATGGGGGAGTATTTATTGGATATTCATATTATTGCAATCCAAATGGGTGGTGTTGATGTTGTATTAGGGGTACAATGCTTAAAATAATTGGGAATAGTGGCCCTTAATTTTCAAGATCTTTTCATGAGATTTTCTTAGAAGGCAAGGAAATTGAGCTCAGGGGTATCCAAGGGAAAACCTCTAAAGTGATAATTTCTAACAGCATGAAAAAATTACTCAAAAAGGTACACCATGGTGTAATTTCACAATTGTGCTCACTAGATGTTGAAACATCTATATCATCTGGTCCAGTGGATCTCCAAAAAGTTATCAACAATCATTCCAATTTATTTTGAGAGATGCCTAAGGGTCTTCCACCTACTTAAGATCATGACCATGCAATTCATTTGCAACTAGGAAGTGTACCACCTAACATTAGGCCTTATAGGTACCCATATGCACAAAAGAGTGAGATTGAGCATATTATTCAAGAAATGTTAGAGGTTGACATCATTCAACCTATACAAAGTGATTTCTCTTCACCAGTGGTGATGGTTACATAAAATGATGGTCCATGGCGTATGTGTCCAGATTATAGATAGCTCAACAAAAAGACCATCAAAGATAAGTTTCTTATTCTTGTCATTGATAAATTATTAGATGAATTTCAGAGAGCAATTTTATTTACTAAGTTGGATCTCCGTTTGGGATATCATCAAATTAGAATGAGGCAAAACACATTCCCAAAACAATTTTTAGAACACATGAAGGTCATTATGAGTTTTTGGTTATGCCATTTGGCCTTACTAATGCACCTTTAACCTTTCAAATCTTGATGAATTATTTTTTCAAACCCTTCCTTAGAAAATTTATTTTTTATTTTTTGATGATATACTAATCTATAGAAAAACTTGAGAAGGGAATGTAAACCATATTGACACGGTCTTACAACTATTGAAAGAGAAATAACTATATGCATAGCCTTCCAAGTGTGCCTTTGGGGTTCAAGAAGTAGAATATTTGGGTCATATTGTATCTCATGAAGGTGTCAAAGTGGACCCTAACAAAATTAAAGCTATGATGGAATGGAAAAATCCAAAAACCTTGAAGAATCAGACAATTATTAGGATTGACAGGCTATTATTGCAAGTTTGTCAAGAATTATGGTCAAATAGAAGCACCTATAACAACATTATTAAATAAGGATGCATTTCCTTGGACTCAAGAAACAACCAAAGCTTTTGAAAAACTTAAGTAGGCTACATGTACAAATCATGTCCTGGCCACACTTGACTTCAAAAAAACCTTTATTGTGGAGTGGGATTCCTCAGGCCATGGCATTAGTGCAATATTAATGAAAGAAGGGATGCCCCTTACCTTTGAAAGAAACCAACTTAAAGGAAATAACTTAATCAAACCCATTTATGAAAATTAAATTTTGGACATACTACTTGTAGTTAAGAAATGACGCCCTTACCTAATAGGAAGACACTTCAAAGTAAAAATAGATCATGATAGTTTGAAGTAATTCTTGGAACAATGATTATCTTTAAAGAACAAAAAATGGATTACAAATATGTTAGGTTATGAATTTGAAATTATTTACAAAAAATGAAAACATAATATGGTAGTAGATGCACTTTCAAGGAAAGAAGAAGAAAAAAAGGGTTTACTATGTGTTATTTTCCTTCTAGAATTTGATTGGGTGGAAGAAGCAAGGATAGAAAGGTAGCAAGATCGGAAGCTATGAAATATCATTCATCACCTAAAAAATAACCAAAGTGCATTAGATAAATTTGTGTGGAAGAATGATTTGTTGCGGCATCAAGATCGCCTATATCTATGCAAGAATTCCCAACTCAAACAAAAGGTCATTTTGGAATTGCACACTTCTCCTATAAGAGGCATTCAAGGTTCTTGAAAACTTACCACGGGATCAAGAAGGATTTTTTCTAGGAAGGTCTTAAAACTGATGTTAAAAGGTTTTTCGTTGTATGTGTGGTTTTCCAATAGAATAAGGGAGAGAGAATCAACACCACATGTCTCCTATAACCATTATATATACCAATTCAATGTTGGGAAGAGGTTTCAATGGGTTTTATTATAGGCTTACCCGAATTTGAAGGAAATAATGTCATCATGGTAGTAGTGGATCAACTAACAAAGTATGCTAATTTTTTCTCTCGTTGTCATCCTTTTAAAGCAAGTACAATAGCCACAACATTCATGGAAACAATTCAAAAGCTAAATGGAATCCCCAAGATTATTATAAGTGACAGAGATCCAATTTTCACTATAATTTTTGGATTGAATTATTTTCTTGTTTGAGTAGTCAATTGGCTCACATCTCATCTTACCATCCTCAATCCGATGGAAAAAATGAGATTGCGGATAAATGTTTAAAAGGATATCTTCATTTCTTTGCATCTGATAAACAAACACAATGGGTCAGTTGCTTTCCCTTGGTAGAATGGTGGACAACACATCCTTCCCTACCTCATAAAAAATGTCCCCATTTATGGCACTTTATGGATATTATCCTTTATTCATCACATCACCCTTGAAAGGGAATGAAAAGGTTCAAGCAGTGGAGGACCACATACGACACCAACAAGAGGTTTTGAAACTATTGAAGGATAACTTGGTTATAACACACAATAGGATCAAACAACAAGCATATCAACATCGTAGTGAAAGGGAATTTGAAGTGGGGGATTGGGTATTTTTTAGGATACAACCATACAAATAGATGTCTCTCAAGCAAAAAAACAAGGACAATAAATTAGCACCCAAGTATTATGGTCCCTATAAGGTGTTGTAGAGGATTGGAAGTATGGTTTACAAATTGGAGTTGCATCCATATTCATGTGTACATCTTGTCTTCCGTGTTTATTTCTTAAAGAAGGTAATGGGTGACAAGATCCTAGTTCAAACTATTTTACCATAGATTAATGAAGAAGGAATAGTCAGTGGCAGATGTGTAGGAGGTTGGGTGATATAAAGGGAACCTAGATCAGGTTGTGCCCCCTACCATGCTTGGAGTGGTGGGTGTGGGATGGGATCATACCTTAATGGTAATATATATTAAGGGTGCGGTGTGAAGGTATCATTGGGCCATATGAGGTATTGGGTCCGTATTGGTTGGGTGGTCCTAGTGATATGAATTGGATCCACATGAAAACAATTGTTTATTGGCTAAGGTTCTTTGAGGATTGGCATAGGCAAGGTTCGAGGCTATGGGTGAGGTAGGAGACAAGGTTTATTGCATGAAGGGTCCCATGCCATATTGATCGGTGTCCATAGCTACAATAACATAGTACCCTCAATGAAAACATGGGGAATGTAAATGCATAAAAAGAAAACATTTTGTTTATAAAAAAATGTGAGAAAAAAAGGTGTATAAAAAGAATATACATGAAACACTATTTATATGATGTAATTGAAAAAATAATAATAAGACAAAGAGGAGAAGCTAGTGCTAATCTTGGAGAACTTGAAGAGTTGGGGCTGCCTGGACTTCTAGCTTACCCCCTGGCTAAGATATTCTCCTATTTACTCTTGCATCTCAAAGGAAGAGGGGTTATTTGGATGAGAGTGAAAGGAATTTCTACCCAAATTCCAAGGTGAATATTGAGAATGGACCATAGAGCTTGAGGGTATTGTAACCTGCACATTGTCAATAAATAAAGAGCTTGATTGAAGCCAATTGAATATTGGTTTTCTCAATTGGGTTTTTAGGGTAAATACTAAGCTTTTGTGTGGTGAATTTCTCTATTTCTATGTTATTTTTTTCTTATAATATTTAAAAGAGGTTGTTTTGTATTTTAAATGGTTTCCATGTTTACATATTGAGTTGAGAACTCGTTCCTAGTTGTAGTTTTGGGAATTTTCTTCATAGATTCACTCCCTATGAGTAAAAGAACAACTCCAACAACTCTTTATTCTCCTCCATTCATCCATTTATAAATTAGAAATCCATAGTTTCCATCTCAAAGCTATTGCATTTATTTAGGGAGTTTCTAATTTGTTTATTTTAAAATATTATATAGTTGGAGTCATTTTGAAGGGATTCCTCATTCATTAATTACAATCATAAGCAGTTCTATTGAGCTTTGAGTTTGCCTAGTCATTTTCATAAGATTTTAAATTGTCTTTGTGTGCACATGAGCATTGTATAGGACATACCACGAACACAAGATTGAGAGAAGATGGCATGCAAACTTCTTAAGGTGATATGTGGGTTGTACACTACCTCAGGTTAACGAGAGTTTTAAAATTGGTTTCTCATCCTTGAAGTCAAATGATTTGGAGTTTTTATGGATGAGTGTGAGTTTGGCATGCTAACAAACAAGAAAAATATTAAATTATTTTAATTTTTATCTTTCCATGCATTGGAGTTGAGTGGTTCAAGTCTCTTGCACATTCCTTCACATGAGCTTCACATTTAAAACTTGAATTCTTACTTTGGCATGTGACTTAGTGCATGAGCTTGGTGATATTTGGATTATGAGTTTGGTTGAAGTAAAATCATGGATTATCTTTATATTTCTTAACATGGTGAGTGTATATCAAGTATTGGTCATTGTCTGCTTGTATCAACAAGTAGTGATCATTGTTAACAAATACCTATGTGAATGGGAATTGGAGAAAAAGCACCAAAAAAAACATGGTATGAAACATATTGATCCTTTGTTTATTTATTAGAGCTAGCAACGGAATTGAAGCCTCCATGACATTGCTATTGATGGATTAGTGGCTAGATATAGATTAAACTTGTGGTTTCAACTCTGTTTAGGAGGAATCCTTACAGGAATTGTGGGATTGTAAAATCATACTAGGTTCCATGTTAGTGAAATAGACTGGCTATAAACCTACCATTTATTAATCATATGGTATCATAGCCCAAGTTCGAATGTACTTGGTGAGACTTGTATGGTAAGCACTTGTAGTGACTATTGGAGAAGTGGACTAGAATTTTTTCTATGCCTTCAAAGAAGCAAAGGACCAACAATGATAGGGGATCATCAAGGAGAAGATTCAGAAGAAGATCCCAAGATCAAGTTAGATAAGTTAGAGTAGAGAATTGCCACACTTATAGAAATGGTAACACAAATACTAGTTGTGAAGGGGATGGAAGCGCCTTCAATAGAGATTAAAGATGAAGAACACAAGGCTAACCTAGAAGAGTTTAAGAAAAAGGAGAAATCAGAGTCAAATCTCAAGACTGAGACAAATATGGGAGAAAGTAGCTATAGAAAAATGGCAATGCCTTTCCATGTAGAGGCCAAGGTGGACATCAATCATTATTCTAGAGAAGTTGATGCCACCAAACTAAACCAATGGCTACAACAGATGGAAGTGTACTTCAATGTACACGAAGTCGCCAAAAAACAAAGGATTGCATACACCAAATTAAAGCTTGAAGGCCATGCTTTGGTATGGTGGGAGAGTGATGTAGTAGGAAGAGCACTAGAAAATGAGCCATTGGTGACAGATTGGGAGATGTTCAAGGACATGATTAAATCCCAACTTCACCTAATTGGAAATCAATAGCACCAATAGATTGTATGACACTAATTTAGGCAAAGGCAGTGGTAGTCAGTGTAGGAGTTCAATACATAATTCATGAAGAGAGCCATACAGTTGGGTGTATTATCACCCAAAAATTGAACACCTAGACCAAAATGCACCATTCACATTATGTGTATCATATATCTAAACTTTACACCATTTTCCATCATTATAACTTAAGGAACCACTTTTCCTAAAGTTATTTTCACTTTATAAAGTAAAAAAGAAAAAAGAAAAAAAAAAAAACCTTTTATGACTTTTCCCTCTTTGAATTATTCAAGAAAGAGAAATAAAAGAAAATCAAACAAAACCCTAAAAAAAATTCTTATAAAACCAAGAGACTCACCCCATTTCTCAGTCATTCCATCCATTGTAGGTAAATGTTGTTGGATTTGCACCAAAGCTCAAGAACCCTAGTATCTTGAGAGCATTTCTAGCAGTAATCATTGTTACATACAACCATAAGGAAGAGAGAACATACACACACCCAGGAAGCACAAATAAACCTCCCAAGGAGGAGGCCCAAGAGTTCATTTTTCTCCAAGGAATCCTGTAGAGGTGCATGTAAAGAGCTTTCCATTGAGGTAATAGAGCATTTGTTGATTCTTTTTAAGCTTGTTATTTTGTTTTTTCTCTATTTTTTGTAGTTGTTTCTTTCTTTGATGAATAACAAGGGTTTAAGAGTGAGTAATTTAATTTGGATCTAGAGTTTTTAGTTTCATTTCCCATATTTGTCTATGATCTGGATACAATCACTATATATGTAAGATTTGATAACCCATGTTGCAGATTTTACACAAGAGAATGGAGACTCCATTGGGGATCTAAGCCATTATCTTGATCGTTGGTTATGGGTGTGTGGATAAAACCTTTTATTCTCTATTTTCCTTTCATTTTTGTTGAGTTTTGGGGGATTTTTAGTTTGTTGTTGCTTTTTGGGTTGTTGTTTCATGAAACATGAGCTAAAAACCATTCAAGACTATCTCAGAGCCGAGCTCATAGATGTCGGGAACCTCTTAGAATCCAACGCATCTTTTGGGTGCAGTAAATCCATTAACCAATGCACTAATTGGGGCCAGTATCTACATTGTCCAGCACATGAAAGGAGGGCAACATCTGCAAGGGAAATACACTATTATAGGTGAGTTTTTGCATTGATCCCCAAACTTGATTTTTTCAAATTTTAGCATTTTATTCCAGCTATTTAAGCGATTTTTGGGTCTTGTAGGTTTCTTTAGAGTGATATTAATGTATCTTATAGTTTCATCTTTTAGAAAATTCTAGGATTGGGAACAAAACCCCCTAGGGTTTCTAGTGCCTTTCTTGGGTTATTTGTTTCATATTTTACTTGTTGTTTTTTCTATTATAGTAGGGTGAGAACAAAAATCCTTGATTGTCAATTAGTTATTTATGAATTTCTTCTCACACAAATCTTGGATGAAAAAAGGCATTCACCATTTCCTAGTATTTGTCCTAGAATTAGATGCATGTGAGATGTCATTGTCTTTCACTTTCCAACATTCAGTTTTATTTCATGTTACAGTTGTAGGTTCATTTTATTTGTTGTTTTAGTTTTTTCATTTATTTTAGAATTGAGCAACCTATTAGTGAAAGAAAAAGACCCTCATAGGATCCCCGGTATTTTACTTGCCAATAGAGGTTTTGTTTTGTGAAATTGATTGCTTGTGAGCTAAAGGGTAGAATATATTGTTTCTTATTTTGAAATCTGAATTCTTGCAAGTGTGTTTCAATTTTTAAAAGTAACTTAGATAGAGAAAAAAGTCAGTTCATTTTAGTTCTTGTCTTTGGTTACTTATGTGCATGTTAGTTTAGATTTTTATTTTATTTTATTTCTTGCAAGCATTTATAGTTTTGGTCAATCACACCACATGTGCACACATACCATGCCTCAAAGTTTATGCTTGGTTCATGCTGCCATGCTCAACCTAATAATTAACCCTCTAATCTAACACACATTTAAGCCCACTTGGGCATAAAAATAATATTGTAGTTAGGTTAGACCTCTAGGGATAGGAATCTAAATAATTCCCCTTCATCATTTCACATTGAAACATAGAGGTTTACTATTAGGGCACTTTAAAAATCCTTTCTATCGAACATGATCTAATCCCATTTGGTAACATGTGTGCTCTTTCATAGTGGATAATGCCAAGGTCTGGACCAAATTTATGATTGCTACTCCTTGCTCTTTCATTATTGAAGATCCATGTACTTCTTGATTTCATCTTAAAGGCAAGGTAACTTGTTACATGTGTCTGTGAAGAGGTAACTTAGTGGCCATTTTCCCTAGGTATCCTTACCCAAGTGGCTCTCAAAGGAGGGAGGGAACCTGAGACATATTTCTATGGGCCTTTGGTACCTCTCACTACCCATTTCTCCATAGTTATAATGGTCTCTTTTGTATGTTTAGTCATCTACATAGGGGATCTCACCTCCCCCTATTGTTATTTGTTTGGAAGGCCCCTATCCATAGACTAGGTTTTGTTTGAGTGCATCTACCTTATCTTATAGGCTAGAGTCTTTTTTCTTTATTAGACAGAGCTACTTGAGTTAGGCTATATTTATTTTGATTCAGACACACTTATAACCACTTGATGCACCACCTACTCACACAGTGTGTGTTGTTTGATCACTATTTTTTTCTTAGTTCATCACTTTATTCTATTATCATTTTGATTATCTTGTTGCATATTTAGGGTGACATTTGCATCTAGATAACATAGCTCCCCATAGGATACAATATCATCGGTTGCAAGTCCTTTAACCTAAGTTCCCCATTAGATGCACTATATTCCATGCTAGGTGAAACATGGTTCCTTTCCCTAACCCACCTTTAGGTTCTAGATCTTATGACTTGAAACCCCCCTCCCCATAGAAGGGTGTTGATACATCCAGTTATGGACCC
This sequence comes from Picea engelmannii, assembly GCA_009831015.1. Lineage (NCBI taxonomy): Eukaryota > Viridiplantae > Streptophyta > Pinopsida > Pinales > Pinaceae > Picea > Picea engelmannii. The sequence continues at coordinate 11,402 of WSFP011415612.1, forward strand.
ACTTTCACCTATTTTGGTCCTTCATCCTCATCCAACCCAAGTTCCACCATGGATGGAGATAATTCTAGAGTCAAATCCAACCAAACTTCTATGCCCTTCATGGCAAGATTAAATCTCCTTGATTTGAACAAGTTGATAAATGATCCCATCTACCATGATCCTGATTGGCCTAATATGCCAAATAAGATTCCCTCTGGAATCCCAAAGTTTGAGGGTAATCCTGGACATAATCCTTCCAACCATATCATGTCCTTTCACCTTTGGTGTTCCTCCAATTGCATAACCAAGGAATCGATTAGGTTGTGATTGTTTCAATGCACTCGGATGGGTGATGTTGTCAAATGGTACATAGACCAACCTGGAAATACCCATAGAACCTTTGAGCCCATAGCCAAGATTTTCCTCACCTTCTTCTATATTCAAATCCACCATGATGTAGGAATATGAATCTTGACCAATTTATGTCAAACCACTGCCACTCACATTTTGGATCACATCCATGAATGGTGTAGAAGACACAACTTGTGTAAAGTCGAGATTAGTGTTTATTTACTCATAGAATGGTTCCTAAAATCCCTTCTTCCTCCCATTTCCAAGGATGCATCCATGACTCTACCTAGAAATGAGGAAGAAGCTATCCAAAAGGCATAGTAGTATGATCTTATTTATTCCCAATCAGAATATCTGTGTACCATCCTTTTTTATGCCCCTCTCTATCACTCATATGAATTTTCTACATCGAGGGCATCCCATGTGGTTGATGTCCTTATATGATCTATGTATCATACCTATATACACCCTAATCCTCTTAGACCTAGTGGATATGGTAACCCTTATAGAGGGGTTAACACCTCTTATGGATATCATAACCCCCCTTAGGATTTATCTTTTTCCTCATCCCAGGTAGGCACCAATACCTCTTACCCTACACCCCATGCACATACACATGTACATGGGTCTTCTTGTAACAAATATTCTCATGGTGGGGATACTATGAATCCTTATTACCCTTTTCCTGGCCCACCACAAGTTACCATGATTCCTCCAGCAATAGTACCCTAAACCCTCATTGGTAAACCTACACTCCCTCCACAAGGGAAAGTGTACACACAACAAACTACCCCCAATCATAATAAGAAGAATGAAGGGAAGGGTAAAATGAATAACCAAAACTAGGGGAACCAGGGGAATCCAAATCCACAACCTAATAGCAACGCTAAGGGAAATCAACCTTCCACAACCTAAGGCCAAGGTAACAATACCTATCCAAAGTGAGGGAAGAATCAAAACATTTATACTAATAAACATTGCATTATGTGTGGTGTCTACAGATAGTATACCCATTAATATCCCTTGCTACCTGAAATGTGTTGTATGTGGGAAGCATATGAGGTTTCCAAGCATGCTAACAATCAACCCACCCCACTCTCTCATTGCAACCAAATGTGTTCAAAAACCCTTTTCCAACACATGGTTTTTTGTCCACCATAGAAGTGACTCCTTTTGGACCGTCTCCCACTTCCAACCCTCCTATAAATGGGAATGATCAGATTCTTTATCTAGATCCAGTCAATGTCAACCTAACCACATGATCATGTAAGTATGGTATGCCTCCTGAAGGACAACCTACTGATTCTTTTGATCCCCCTCCATCCACCTATGGACCCTTCTATATTCCTCACCCAAGTGCGGACCTACCTCCTAAGGTACCTAAGGTTCCATTAAGGTAGAATTCCCCCAACCCTCATGTGTGGGAAACCCACAACTACTATATAGTAGATGACTCAATTCAATCCCCTACAACAATGTCATCCCTTGAAGTCCTCCAGATGTTTCCTTTATAAAGTAAGGATTTATTATCTTCTTTGGGTGTTGTTTATCCTTTGAATGATCATTTAGTCATCTTTGATATCGACAAAGCCGACACTTTCCATTTACCCCCTTCCATGGCCTTTCAACTTCTAGTTTCCTATAAATAACATGGTCGTTCATCAATGCATCTTTGATGAAGCTGCATCCACATGTGTCATGTCCACTCAAGTATGGAAGAATTCAGACTCACCTGAGATAATCCCATATACCATTTCCCTTCATGCATATGATGGTAGGCCCTCTTAACTGGAAGGATTAAATCAAAACTATCCCATCCAATTGCCCAATAAGAAATTTCTTATTGATGTTGAGGTTATTGATGCCTTGCTAGATTATAACATTCTATTCTATAATAATTTTATGTATGACATGAATGTGGTTGCATCCTTGGTATTATGTATGACGAGTTTCCCCCATAAAGGGAAAATTGTCACCATCGACCAACTTACTTATCATGAATCGAAGACTCAACTTAATCCAAAAAATGTCATCCCTTCATTGGTTGGGAACCAACCAGTCTCTTCTTTCGTTGACATTAACCCTAGAGTCTACAAAGACTCGACATTACTTAACACATATTACAAGCCTCCCTCTATAGTTACCCACCCAAGTTCATCCAATGTTTGTATGGTGTCATCATCTCATAAGCTAGTGGGTCCACCTCCATAGCCATTTGTTGGGCCCTCAGTTATGGCATCTTCAATACCACCATCGGTAGGGAATCCTCATCCGCATTGCCCCTTTTTCCAAATCCCTTTCTTATTTTCACCTCTAGGAATACTAAGTACCCCTATCATGGCCACCTTGAATTTTCCTAACCTCACATTAGGGATCCTAGTTTGGTACTTGGATGCCCCTACTGCTCTTCCACCCTCTATGTTAACTCCTTATTTAGCCTTGATTCATTTTCAACCAATACCAATTACCCCTATAGGCCCTAAGAAAATTATGCAAGCCCATCCTCAACCAACACAAACCAAGAAAGAAATTGGAAAAAAAAGCAAATCCAAAAAGAAAAGGGGCATAGGAAATCCTAGACAAGGCATGGACACCTAGAACACAACACCTTGAGCCATACCTCCACATGCCTTATGCGACATCCCCGACCATGCTACCAATAATTGTCTTAGTCTCCCTAAACTCAAAGAAATTTATAACACCGATGATTTAGAAACAAGTCCGTCCACACCAGTTGTGCACGTTACCCTCCCTAAGTCATCAACTAATCATGTTAAGTCTTTGCACACAAATCACCCATGTTCTTTGTGTGATACCTATGCCCACTATTCTCATAATTTTCCTAGAATACCCTATTTTTGTGATGCTCTCAAGGTCATTCATCAATTAGATTCCACTCATCAAGAATACCAAATCCTAGTAGTAAAGGACCTCACCATCGGGTGTAAAAGGTTTTACTAGGTCACTAACAACCCTATTGTTGAGATTATCCCCCCTAATGTGAAAAATGATGAGAATTCCATGAAAGTCTTGTACCTTTCAACTTCCATGGGATCGATAATGTCGAAGAATGTTGCGTTCTCCATTGGTGTAAATCATAACATCCCTTGCATACCTCATGTGATTTTAATCTCAACATTGGTGGAGCCTTCATCCACTAGTCTTAAAACTATCTTTGTAGATGTCGCATATGTGAACCATGCCTCTCGTTCCTGTGGCATTGATAACGGGTTCACTTCCCCATATTACACCACCTCATATGGTAGTGAAAACTATAGAACCTATGTTCTTTATTCCGATGAAGAAATTATAGAGTGCCTTCCCACTCCATATTACCCTTGGGATGATACACTTCATCATTCCTTCATTTTACTATAGTAGCCAAATCCCTCTAACCAGTATGTTGTCGAATCAAAATATTTTCTAGACAAGCATTTGTTCACCATATCCATAGATAAGCCTCAGTATGTACCATTATAACCTATTTGTGAACCTAGAAATTAAATCCCTTTGAATTATATGTAAATAATAGATTGGAGATACAAATTTTCATTTCCACAACTACATCTATGGTGCATATGTGTATGTCCATCATCTAGGGAATGCTCCTCGCATTCTACATATAAACATAGTAGGGGGCATCATTCCCACTTATCCATACCTGATCACTCCCCCCTAACATCATTCGATGGATGGGATCTCATGCTTAGGGGCATGATGACCCATCTGGTCCATTTCATAGTTGATCACTATCCACTCTATGCCTAGGACCCAATGACCTAGGTTGGACATAGTCTCCTCTCATTCACTGGGTATTTTTTCATGCCAACCTCACTAATTCAATATCTACACATTACATATAGTCGATGATCAATACCACATATTGAAACATTATACTCTACGCAATCCAAAAATAGATAGGTTATGCCACAATTACCACAAGATCCCCATTTTTGGAAATGTTGATAAAATATTTGGGTGCATTTCTTCTTCAAATCTAACAATTGATGTTATTTAAGTCCAAGAAAATTGATGAAGTAATTTTTCAAGAACAATACCTTGAAGGAGACAAGAAGAATCAATAGCCTAACATGCACAAGAAAATGGAACCATACAAGAATTAGAGAAAAGGAAGAAAAAGAAGAAGTGGGCCAACAAGAATATTACAACAACAACATAGGAAGCAACCCCTTCCATCAAGAAATGTAAGGCTTGTAAGAAAAAATGAGGCATTGAGGAAGATTGCTGGAAATTTCACCCTGAGAAGTGCTCCAAACACTTTTATAAGAGGAAGAAGAAGAAGGATTTGATAACTATAGATGCCAAGGAGAGGGTGTAAAATACTCAGACTTGGAAGGGAAAATTAGTTGTACTCTTCTTTATAAGAAAGTAGAATTGGTTGGTTGCAGCCACAAGGAACAGAAGGAGATGACATAGCTACTCTGCATCAAGATCCACTTTAAACAAAGTAAGGTAGAGTATTTGTTTGATTCAGGTTCACAATATATATTTTTCTCTACATAGCTGGTTGAAAATATTGGTTTGGAGACTCGTAACTATTTGTGGCCATATCCTTTGGGCCAGGTAATACACAATGTAGAATTGAGAGTGGATAAACAATGTAGATTCATGTTTTCCATCAACCAGAACTTCATGGATGAAGTGGTAGCATATGTAGTTCCATTGGATGTGTGTTGAGTCATTTTGGGAAGCCCATACTTGTATGTAAGAGATGACATATTTAGGAGGACATAAAACCAATATAGGTTTTTCAAGGATGGGAAGGCATATACCATAAATGAACACAGGGACAAAGGCAAACTATCTTTGATCAATTCTCATTAGGCCAGAAGAACCATTGGAAACACAAAGAAGTTTGTCTTGCTATTTTTTAGAAAAGGGAAGCAATTGTTACCAAAGTCGCCACTACCAATCATTGGGTTGTATAAGCAATGTTGATTGAAGTAGATGAAGTGAAGAATAAATTGCATCACTTTTTGGAATATGGAGTCATCAAGCCCAATACATCACCATCTAGTTCAACCATCATCATGGTGCCATAGAAGGATGGTAGTTGGAGAGTGTGCATTGACTATTGTGCCCTACACAAAATCACCATCAAGAATAGATATCCTATGTGAAGGATTGATGACTTGTTGGATCAACTACAACAAGCCAATTTCTTCACCAAATTGGACCTCAAATCATGCTACCATCAAGAGAGAATCAAATCAAAAGACGTTTGGAAGACAACGTTCAAGACAAGACAATTTTTTTACTAATGGTTAGTGATGCCTTTAGGTTTATCTAATAAACTCACAACTTTCATGAGAATGATGAATGTTGTGCTACATCCTTTTAATGACTCATTTGTAATAGTATAGCTGGATGACATACTAATCTTCAATAATGCTTGGCAAGACCACATCTCACATATGATGCAAGTACTAGAAACATTAAAGGGGAATTGATTGATTGCAAATTTGAAGAAGTGTGAGTTTGGTATGGAGTCCTTGTTTTATATTGGACACATAATCAGTATAGGAGAGATGAGGGTGGATCTAGAGAATATTGAAACTATTAGTAAATGGCTTGTCCCTTCTATCTTGACAAAGGTCAGAAGTTTTATGGTTGAAAATCAATATTTGAGGAAGTTCATTGAAAATTTCTCCACATTAGAAAAAACTATGCATCTGATGACCAACAAGGGGAAGAAATTTTATTGGGGTAAGCCACAACAATGAGCGTTTGAAGACTTGAACAGGAATATCAAAAATTCTTCGGTCCTCACTACACCCAATTTACAACAACCATTTGAATTGGAGATCGATGCTAGTGGATATACATTAGGGGTAGTGCATATGTGAGGAAGACCGATATGTTATCATTTAGAGTTTTTCATGGAGAAATACTAGACTAACCCAGGTATGATAAAGAGCTTTATGCAGTAGTGGAAGTGGTGAAGAAGTGGAAACACTACCTCTTGGGGAAAGAGACCATCATACACACTTATCACCAACCCCTACTGTGCCTACAAATTCAAAGCAATATGCAACAAGTGAAATATTATAAGTGGTTGGGATTTTCACAACAATTCCACCTACTAGTCAACTATAAGAAAAGAGATACAAACAAATTAGTTGATGCTCTTTCACAACCCCACTGAAGAATATTGCAGCCACTGGAGTGATCATATAGCATGATCCCTTCACTCATGAATTATTGAGTGAATACTATGAGGGAGATGAATATTTTAGAGGAGTGTATAAGTAGTTGAATATCACCAACACAAAGAAGATCATAAGATGGATTGTTATACAAGTTGGACAAATTATTTTTATAGCCTTAATCTCCACCCTACAGGTTAGAGAGGAAGCCATTAGTGGATATAAGCCTTAATGCAACTTTTTCCTGAGGTTTGACCCTTTCCAAATCATTTTTGGAGGGCCTTGCGTGACACCTAGCATGCAACAAGTGAGGCTTCGCTAGACAACAGTGACTCAACAAGCGAGGCACTGCCAAACTTATAGAAAAGGGGAGTTATGAGGTGAGGGGTGAGCGATGAGTTGGATATTAGTGGTAATAGCCTAGGAAATCACATCATTCGAGTTTATAGTGGCCTATAGAAGATCTAGAAGCCTCTCTTAAGCCTCCTCCAAGATCTATATAAAAGGCAAGCCTCCTCTTGTCCAAGGCTTTCCTTTTATATAGCTCTTGGAGGAGGCTTACGAGAGGCTTCTAGATCTTCTAGAGACCACTAGAAACTCAAATTATGTGAGTTCCTAGGCTATTACCACTAATATCCAACTCATCTCTCACCCCTCTCCTCGTAACTCCTCTTTTCTAGAAGTTTGATAGTGCCTCGCTTGTTGAGCCATTGTTCTCTAGCGAGGCCTTGCTTTTTGCATGCTAGGTGTCACATGAGGCCCTCCAAAAATGCTCTAGAAAGGGTCAAACCTCAAGCAAAAAAATCGTTAAGGCGTCTATCCACTAATGGCTTCTTCTCTAAACTGTAGGGTGGAGATTAAGGGTAGAACAATTATGCATACCACAGAGTAGAAGGCTTCACTTGATGAGGGAAGCTCACGCTTCCAAGATCATTGGACAATTTGGAGTAACAAGGAAATAGTCAAATTTACAGAGGTATGTATATTGGGAAACTATGTAGGAGCAGGTGGTGATATTTTTTAGAAATTGTATTCTTTGTGGCACAAGCAAACCAAGCAACAAAATTTTGGGTTCTATATGCCACTACCAGTACCAATCATGCCTTGGGAAGTCATCTCCATGGAATTTTTTGGAGGGTTTCCTATGTCCCATGGAGGCCATGAACATTTTTTTCTCATGGTAGACCTCTTTGGAAATATATGTGTACGCATTCCATGCAAGAAGATGGTATTTGGATGAGAAGAAACTGAGTTATTTTTTAGTCATGTTTCGGTGCATTTTGGATTGTCAAGCTCCATCATATCTAATCAAGACACCATGTTTTTAGGTAGGTTATGGACACCACTTTGGGAGAGAATGGATACCATGCTAAGGTATTCCATTTCATTTCATCCCTATGATGGAAAACAAATGGAAGTTTCCAACCAGGTTTTGGTACAACCATTGAGAAGGTACAATAGAGAGCATCTAAAGACTTGGAACAAACAATTGGTGTATATCCAACATTCATACAATTGAGAACTTCATTCTTCCTCTTACAAGTCACCTTTTGAGATTTTGTTTGGCTATTTACTTCCCTCACCGTTTGAAATTGTGCATGGAGAGTAGAAATATGAATCTAAGCTACAAGGAGATAAGAAAAAGACAAGCAAAATTTTTGGACAAGATGAGGCAATTACATTTGAAGGTACAAGAGTAGCTTCAGAGAAGCCAACAACAATATAATGCCATACATGACGAACACAAATAAGATTATAAGTTTCATGTCAGAGATAATGTATGGATTTATGTCTACAAAGAATGATTACAAGGAGCAGTGAAGAAACTCAAGCCACTCAGATACAGGCCCTTTGAAATCATTAAGCAAGTGAACGAGAATGATTTTAGGTTAAGACTTCCTCTGTTAGCTCAGTAGTGAAAATGGAGTATATGAAACTATTTGAACCCTCCATTCTAGATGGGAAGAGAATCATTAGGTTCCCCCCACTATTGAAGACTTTGCATTTCACACTATTGAAGACTTGAAGGAAGACATAATTATGTAGTTAAAAGAATGAGTAACCCATAGAGGAAGGAAAAAAATATTGCAAATTGGCCTCAAAGGGAATAATATAAGGAAAGAAAAACAATATGTGAGGAACCATATTGCAATCAAGTTCCATCACTTGTCCTTGGAAGCTTTTGGGGACCAAAATCTTCCCAATGGGGAGGTGTGATCTGAATTGGATCACATGACAACAATTGGTTTTCGGCTTAGGTTCTATGAGGATTGGCACAAGAAAGGTTCGAGGCTATGGATGACGTGGGAGACAAGGTTGATGGTGTGAAGGGGCCCGTGTCATATTTATCGGTATTTTCACTTGTAATAATAATGTAAACACGGGGAATGTAAATGCATGAAAAGAAAACATTTTGTTTAAAAAAAAAACGAGAGAAAAGAAGAAGAAGAGAAATTGTATATTTAAAAAACAAAGCATGAAACATTATTTCTCTAATGTAATAAAAAAAAAGACAAAGAGGAGAAGCCAATGTTGATATTGGGGAGCTGAAGACTTGGGGATGATCGGCCTTCTAGCTTACCCCCTAGCTGAGATAATCTCCTATTTACTCTTGCAACACACAGGAAGAAGGGTTCTTTGGCTGAGAGTGAAAGGAATTCCTGCCCAAATTATAAGTGAAGATTAATAATGGACTAGAGAACCTGAGGGTAATGTAACATGCACATTTCCAAGAAAAAAAGAGCCTGGCTAAAGCCAATTGAATGTTGGTTTTCCCATTTGAGCTTCCAAGGTAAATATTAAGTTTTTGTCTGGTTAATTTCTCTATTGTTGTGTAATTTTCTACTTATGAGTTTTAAAAAAGGTTGCTCTATATTTTAAATAACTATTGTGTTTACTTATTGAAATGAGAATTCATTCCCAATTATAACTTTGAAGATTTTCTTCATCGTTTCACTCCCTATGAGTAAAATAATAACTCCAACAACTCTTTATTGTCCTTCGTTCATCCATTTTGGAAATTAAAAATATATGGCTTCCATCACAAAGATATTCTATTTCTTTAGGGAGCTTCTAATTTATTTATTTTAAAACTATTATACTATTGGATTCATTTTGAAGGGATTCCCCCTTCACAAATTACAATTTGAAGTAGTTCCATTGAGCTTTGAGTTTGTCTGAGCATTTTATTGATGCCATAGGTTGTCTTTGTGTGCACATGAGCACTGTATGGGATGCACCATGCATATATCATTGAGAGAAGACGGACACCATGTTTCCTAAGGCCGTACGTGAGCCATACACTACCTCTAGCTTACAAGAGTTTTAAAATTGGTTGCTTATGCTTGAAGTCAAACGATTTGGAGTTTTTATGGTTGAGTGTGAGTTTGGCATGCTAACAAACAAAAAAAAAAATATTAAATTATTTTAATGTTTCTCTTTCCTGGATTGGAGTTGAGTGGTTCTAGTCTCTTGCACATTCCTTCATGTGAAATTCACTCTTAAAACTTGAATTCTTACCTTGGAATATGCTTTAGTGCATGAGCTTGGTGATATTTGGATTATAAGTTTTTGTTGATGGACAATCTTGGTTTACCTTTATTTTTAATATTGTTTAAAATGGTGAGTACATATTGAGTGTTGGCCAACTTATGTTGGAATTAATTAGTGGTGATTACTATTAACAAAGACCTATGTGAATGGGAATTGGAGAAGAAGCAACTCGAAAAACATGGTATGAGACACATTGATCCTTTGTTTATTAATTAGAGCTAGAAATGGCTTGGAAGCATCCTAAAAATGATATCAATGGATGAGTGGCCATATATGTATATTAATCTTGTGTTTTCATCTCTGTTCAATAATAATTTTGTATCAAGACATAGTTTTAACCATTATGCATATTTACAAACCCTTTTCATAAGTGACAAAGAGCTAAGACGTCCTATGTAAAAGTGCTTAAGTGAATGTTTGAGAGAGTTATCATGCACATTTAAAAGATTCACTTATCATGGTTTAAAACATTCTAAAGCTCAAATATGGATCAATACTTTTCATGATTGAAATTCGTCCTAATGTGTAGTGGTAATGGTCATTGGGGGATAAGGTGCACTGAGAATGTAAAATGGTTCATACAATTTGGCTTTGTGTACATCAAATTTAGTTTAAGGGTGACTTCGATTACATCATTCTTAGTTTGGGGGTTGGATAAAAGGAAGGGTGACTTCGATTACATCATCCTTAGTTTGGGGGTTGGATAAAAGGACTTTACATGTGATTTGTGATATCATAGATTTAATAAATCACATTTGAAGTAATTTTGGAGGTAAGGTTATGCCTTTACATAACTAAAGATGATGTCATAATTGGTGTATGTAGTTTGTAACTATCAGGTTGAAGTGGACTACCATAGTGTGGTGAGAATTTATGTTCTAGTTTCTTAGTAGATAAGGGGTTGAAATAGGTCCAAAAATAGGTTGTAAGTGTTTTTCATTTGTGGAATTTCCCCATGGGGAATTTGATGTACCAATTGGTAGTGGATCTAGTTAATGTTGTTGAAAAAGTATGAGCCTAACATTGTCATATTTGAGGTTGTTGGACCCACACCATAAGTGGTATGTCATGATGTGGATGCCTTGGTATTCATTGATTTTCCCTCAAATTTTAGTAAATTAGAGGGGATTTTATGGGGCATCTCATCCAAATTGTCCTTGTGTGTGATAGGGTCATTGGTGAGTTGATTGAGATCTAGTAAATTGACTCAGGGGCCGAAAAATGGGATATGGGTTGTCTCATTGGCATCCATGGTTCTTAGTGGATGACCCCCTAATAAGGGGGGACATTGTATCTGATATGAGCAGGAGAAAGATCATCCTAAATTGGTGTTATTATCTATGTTGTGATAGATTTCAGTGTCCAAATGAATATGATATTCTATGACAAAGGGGTCGTTTATGTTTTCAATGACTCCTTCCAAATGTGTTTGGGTATTTGTGTGTGGAGGATCAATGAGGGGGACTAAGCCTCCCTATGTGGTTATTTTATTATTATCTCCCAATTATCTTTTGTGTTAAGACAAAGGTGTTGGGGGTCTACCCTTGCTAGCCTACTAAATCATATTAAACCACTAGTATCCATTATGAGGATGTGGTATGATGTGTAGATAAAATTTTATGTGTACTAAAACTTTAAAAAAAATTGTTGGTGAATGAAATATGAAAGATGTAAAACGTTGAGGTTAGGGCTTAATATGAGTTTTTGAAATCAAAAACACAACCCTATGACCTTAATTACCTCCCATTAAAATTGTAATTATGCCTTCTAAAAAATCTCAATAATGGTAATGAAATCCACCAAAGACAGTAAGTGAAGGTGAGATAGACTTGGTTATGGTGAAGGGAACAAATGGAAACTCCCAATGGCCAAAAACTGTTCTCCTCATGTGTTATTGTAGCCCATGAAAGCCACTTAGTGATAATCCTAATTTTTTGGTGACTAAGATACCTTCACAAATGTGAACAAGGGATTCAACCTTTGATAATCAAGAGTTGTAGTTTAAAAAGAGTTGGGTGGTTTAATCAAACTAATATAACATCCCAACCTTATAATTTACAAACTATAGTGCATCCCATCATCTTGCTTTTTGCACATATGTTCTAAAGGATTTAAATCTCCCTTGGATAACAACTATGTTTAAATTGTGACACTACCATAGGGAGTTTTTTGGATGCTTATCCCCATAATCCTAACCTAGAATATAACTTTTTTTGTGGCCTCAATGGAGGAATCAAGTTGGTTAGGTGGTTAAGTCACTTGACTTTTAAGGGGTTGAGTTGGTGTGGTGAACCAACCAATTTCATTAAGTTGTGACAAAGGAGGTATTTTAGACTTCCAACCATTT